>JAQGAD010001712.1:0-17522 GCA_034696625.1 Isotomurus palustris | reverse complement strand
ACTGGACTCTTATTTTGTGTGGACGGAAGTCGACCGTTTTTCGTCGGAGAGGCCTTTGACAGTCTATTGCCACTCTTGCATATTTTGTATTCGTCCCTGTTTGCATACCACACTGAACTGGATAGATAAGCACAGCAGTCATCATCATCAGTGGTCATCGGTGGTCGGTATGTATTCTTTCTTTTGTTTATTGCCTTATCTTGGGAGGATAGTCGTTAACCTGTATATCTTCTTTATTGTGTTGGCCTTTTTTAGGCACGTTGTTCTATTGTACTCATTTTACCCTAATGCTTATTTTTAGGTTGGACGAAGAGATATTATCGAGTTGGAAGGAGCGCAGTAGTCTTCAGTGACTTTCTTCAAGAAGTTTCAGGAGGACTCAAGATTTCAAGGATCAAGACATCAAGACTCAAGAGGAAACCAAGAAGAAGAAGCTGCAGGCATAAGCAGCCATTTCCGACAAAAAGGTGAGTTGTAGCATGCAAAATTAATTTATTGAAGAGACATAGCATAGTGAGATTCTGCATGAGATTGTTTGATAAGAAGTTGGAGTAACGGTGGGTTGTTAATTGGTAATTATGCAGAGTGGAGAAACGGACGACAACGCTGGATTTCGAGGTTAACGCATTTTTACAGGATTTTATCTTAATGACCTAGCACAGCTTTGGAACTTTTTGTAAGAGGACTTATTTTACTCAAGTTTTAGGATCGATTTTCGGACTCAAGGTGAGTAGATACAGAGCAATTTAATTTATGCACATAAAAATACGCATTCGAAATTCAAGACTTGAGTATATCATAATCAGAATCTATACAAGAAATGTGCATCTTTGTAAAAAATAAATTATTTTAGTGGAGCTTTTATTATTTTGATAAAAGTTGACAGGACAACATTAAATTGGTTTTAATGCATCTAATTTTATTGCAGAAGACGTGACTGAAGAAGGATAACGCTGGATTTACTAATTCACCTTTATCTGCTTGATTTGATCTGTGGACGCTAAATCTGCACTGATTTTATTTTGGACTATCAACTATCATCTATTTTGAACGTAAAGGAAGATATTAACAATTAACAATCGCACAGGAGACGCTGGGACAATATTTTTAACTCCAAAGATCAACTTACTTAACTAAGGTATGGCTGTTTTCCCTGGTCAATCCTGAATAGATTGTCTGTAGATTAGGAATCTGATATGTATATTTACTATTCAAGTGTCGTTGAATAGGATCGGTATTGTTGGTAGATGGGTAGGCTTATGAAAGTGAACCTGTATTAGGGTATTTTGTCAGGTTTGGAAAGCCTGTAACTGTAGCTATAGGTTTGTAGCTTTTACATATTATGGAAAGTTGTTTCTTATTTTAATCTCAATTCTACGTATTTGCTGAACAAAGGGGTTGCAATATGTAGCACTAGCATTATTTCACGTTTGCACGTATTACAATTTGGGAAAAATGAAAAAAGATATCCGGCAACTGGATAGCTCGCCAGTACTTCACTTATTGGTTCAGTTGCCAGTGCCCTGCGAAGTTCATCCCATGCCTCCTTCTCATTTTAGTCAAACTTTACACGATACCGAGTTTCTAAAAAAATCTGAACCAGTGATGTTTGCTGATAGTGTTTTAAATTTTTTATTATCCTGTTACTTCTGTTAATTTTAATTTTTTAAGTTTTCTAAAAAAATTTATGCTCGTTTTATTTTAGTGTTACACTATACAAATACAAACCGTTATCATCAACTACATTTACATCGCAACAAGTGTTCTATCAGAATGTTCTCGGGAATAAATATGACGCGACTGGTGGGAGGGGGAAGTAAAGCAGACAAAGGAGAAAACAAAGTAGGAGGAGGAAACAAAGCCAAACCTAATGGACGTGTAAAAAGAAAGGCCGAATTATCGCCGAAAAAAATGGAACCCGCCGCAAAGAAACGCTCCGCACTGGGAGACTTGACAAATGTAAGTCTAAAAAATAATAACAGAAGTTTTGTAACTAAACTAAGCATTGGTTTAGACTATAATGTAAGAATAATGTGTTTTTTCAATTAGGCTACGAAAAAGAAAGCTTCAGCTTCGGCTAAAGAAGGATCCCTGAAGGGGCTTCTCAAACCATCTGAAAAGTCTGTAGTGACTCGCTCACGCGCTAAAACTACCGTTGAAGAACCTAAACCATTGATTACTCTTACAAAGTTAAAGAAGGCTCAGGCTGAAGCAGAACAAGCGACTACAACAAAAGATTCTAAAGTCGAATGTAAGAGAGGGTCAGAAGATGCCTGCGAGTGTTGCAGAGTCCCGACTCCGGAACTTGAGGATGCAACAAATAAGCCAGTACCGACTAAAAACGAAGCTGAATCGAAACCAGTGAGACAAACACGATCCAGCCGAACTAGAGCAAGCAATGAAAATGGTAAAGACATAGTTATTCTTAAGGAAATCCTTGCTCCACGAACTCGTATGTCCACTCGGAGCTCGGTTGCAGCCACTGTCACAAAAGAAGTAGAAGACGACGAATCCGTTTTGTACAAAACTGCTATTAGCACACCTGAAACGTCTAAGTAAGAAACTGCTAATTCCAGCTTCTAGATGTATGACCTTAGCTAAGTCTACGCTTAATTCCATTACAGATCGTCACCTACGGTTTCTTCTGTCGACGTACGGGCTCAAAACCGCAAAAACGAAGAAAAGTCTAAACAAGTGAAGTCCAAGCTACCGGATGGAGTTATCGACTTTGACGTGGATTGCGGAAAGGACCCGTTTCAGGTTGGAATTTATGCAGAGGATATATTTGCGTATTACAAAAGAAGAGAAGAACGATTTCCCATCAACAAATACTTGGATGACCAACCTCAGCTAAACAAAAATATGAGGTCGATTCTTGTTGACTGGATGGTGGAAGTGCAGGTTACCCCTCATCTACTATATTTTATTTGTTGCTGGAAATCTTCGATTTTCATTCGTTTCTCTTATTTTAGGAAAGCTTTGAACTAAACCATGAGACTATGTACTTGGCGGTGAAGTTAGTGGACTTGTACTTGTCTAAGTCTCCAGTAAGGCGAGAAAAGCTTCAATTGGTTGGAGCGACGGCTCTATATATTTCTGCCAAGTATGATGAACGATCTCCTCCTGTTATCGATGACTTTTGCTACATTTGTGACGATGCATACAACCAGAGAGACATTTTATCCATGGAACGCAATATCTTGAAAACTTTGGACTACGATATAGGTGCTCCTTTATCGTACCGATTTTTGCGTCGGTATTCTCGGGTAAGTATCATCAAACCGCTAATGCCAATTGCCGATGGAATTCTTTGATAAAGAAAAGCTAATCATTCAAAATGATTTATTCTAGTGTGCCAAGCTCGATATGGAGACTTTGACGCTAGCCCGATTTATTTTGGAGACTTGTCTCATGAACTACGAATTCATAGATATCAAGGATTCCATGATGGCTTCAAGTTCTTTGCTGCTGGCTCTGATTATGAAAGGAGTCGTGTTCCCATGGTCGAAAACATTGGAATATTACAGTGGATACAGCAAGGAGGACCTTTTCGACTTGACTCATCGTCTTCTTGAGTACATGTCTGATGTTCCCTCTCATCTCAAGACGATTAAGTCTAAATACTCCCACAAGTAAGCTTTAGACTTGTATTTTCGTGTCATTGTGTTGTCTGAGCTGTTCTTAACTCTAGTATTATTTCAGAGTGTTCTTCGAAGTTGCTAAAGTGCCACTTCCAGAGGAACTCAGGATTTAATATGCTTATATGCCACGACTCAAGTTACTCCTACGCTTATCTCAAAACTGAAGCAGCCAACTGTTCAAGATTAAATCGTGTAACGAAGAAGTGAAGAAGATATATAGTTTGTACAAGATTCATAAATTCAAAGGACTACTACATGAGCTTCACTCCTTGTGAAATAATTAAACAAAATTTTTCATATATTATTTAATTACGTAAATAATAATAATATCATTATCAACAATTTGTGTTTTGCGTGTGTACGTAGATTGACGTAATTCCTGGCTCTCCTACTTGCTCATATATGTCCAAAATAATATTAAGATAACAATAATAGCAGCTCATTGGACAAGTAGGGAACACAGGAGGACACAACATGAATTAAATAGATAAAAGACGAGGAGTAGTAGACAGGGACTCAAAGGAAAGATTAGGATTTCGAGTGTCAGGGATTTAAATAAGAGTAATTTTGACATGAAGATGATTTATGGACTTGTTGCGAATTCTTCTAAATTTTCTCATCCTTAATTGCTGACCCATTTACCAACTTTGTCAACCAAAGTGTAGGTACAGTCTGGGTATTGAACGGCACAGTCCTCTTGCTTGTCTCCGGTCACGACGGCATCCTTGTAGAAGTCCATGGATCGCATTTGCTTCCTGTGAAAGAAAGAGAAATTGTGAGATCTCATCCTCGAAGCCACTCTCAAGACCTTCTTAGGTACTCAGGTTCAAGTTTAACTTGGCCACAAGCCACACTACAGAGTATGACCAGTACACGTTCAACTACGTGGTTGGCTGACCCTTCGAAAATACCATTCTTACGTAGTACGAATGATGTAT
Source organism: Isotomurus palustris (assembly GCA_034696625.1). Taxonomy (NCBI): domain Eukaryota; kingdom Metazoa; phylum Arthropoda; class Collembola; order Entomobryomorpha; family Isotomidae; genus Isotomurus; species Isotomurus palustris. Next base: position 12,943 of record JAQGAD010001712.1, on the reverse strand, counting down.
CTCTTTTAGGTAAATCTTGTTCTCGAAGTAGGTCTATAATGATAGTCGATTATTGGGGCCAACTCACCTGAACCATCCGGTGGCATAGTTGAAGATCTTGTTGCGACCAGCAGTTCGCTCCATTTCGCAAGCAATTCGCTTACGGCATCCATCTCCTTGGATCTTCATGACGGCGAAAGTGGTGTCGACGTAATCGATGGAGTTAAGAACCTTGGACAAAAGACCACCATCCTTGACAGCGTCGTAGTATGGGGAAGTAGAGGATCGGCCCCATCCGTCACCGTGTCCGTCGGAAAGAAGGGGAGACAACAACATGTAGACGAGTCCTCCGAAAGCAGCCAAAACCAAAAGGTTCAGGACAAGAGCAACGATATCAGCGAGAGCTGGGTAGTCTGGAGAAAGTAAGAAATGCCATTAGACAAATGCACCAAAAGTGAAATCCAATCCAATGATGAAAGTAGAAAAGTTTCAAATAATTCATATTGTAAATTACCCTTGCCGTGGCTGCTGGCTCCCCATCCGTCTCCACCGCCTCCGCCTCCATGACCGACGTGAACAACTTCTGGGTGAGCGTCGTGAGTTCCAATACCGAATCCTCGTTTGGAGGAAGCTCCGCTGGAGGAAGTCTTGGTTTTGGCTGCGGCAGACGCTGCCGCGACGCACAAGAGGGTCACGAATAATATTTTATTCATTGTTGTCTAATAACAAAAGAAACAATGTGTTAGATAATCATTTCAAAATTTCGCTAATTTAGCGAAGTTCCAAGAACTCTCATAAAGATTCGTATAAAATAATGTCGACTTTTCTTGGATTCTGGAAATGTTGGAACTTGGAAGTTGGTTGGAAATGGAGCTGAAGAAAGCTTGTGCTTGTGTGTTCCACTTCGGCGAAAGTTGCTTTATTTGATCCCACGTCGTGTGACATTTGACCTTTCATTGGAGTGCCGAGTGAAGTGATTTGTGATATTCGCATGCCACATATAATTACCAGGTTTTAAAAAATACAAATACAAAGCGTGCACAGCATTTCCTGAGGCAAACTCACGAACCCCATTAATTTATGTTAGAGAAATGAGGCTAAGAGAAAGTTGATGAGAAGTAGAGTCTCACGTAGGTTCGTAACATGTGTCACCCATCTTGTGCTATTCATCCGTCTCAAAACTACCCTAACTACTTTTACACTCCAACTTTCTATCAATCCAACCACTTCAACTTCTACACACACTATCAATGCCAATTTCTGGCCGAGGGTGGTTTGCACAGATGAATTTCTCTCGTACTTACAAACTACCTACAAGAACTACACAGATCACTTAAAGTGAACAAGGTTCATGAAGAAAGTTAAAAAAGTACCTGTCTATACTCTTCCAAGTGGCATTTGCACTCATCCCTGTAACACTCTTCTTCATCATCCTTAACCTCATGCCAATTAATTAGTGTTCTTTCAGGCTCAACTCTCTAAATATGTTTTTCTTGACGAGCTATTATGATGTTCTTCCACATAGAAATCGATGCATTTTTGCCAATTTTTCATAACCCTCTGGTGAACCTGATATGATACATATACAAAGTACACACAAAGTATTGCATGCAATTTAAGAAGATCATTTGAATCATTTCATTATGAGAAGAGTTTAAGGTTTAAAATAGTGATAACTAATTACATGGTCTAATAAATTCATACAGATTCCTTCTACAACATTATCTTGATGAGAAGGTCATGGGTCGTCTATTCTCATCAAGTATTTTACACTTTTTACTGAATTCTTTGCACGCAGATAAGGAATCTCTTTTTGGTATGAAATGTGAGATATTAAACTGGCAGAAACGAGTATCCTTGCTCAACCTACGAACCTACCCTATTTATTCACCGTGTAGGACGATCCTCTTCAAACCTACAATGCTTGACGGATGCACTTGCTCTGCAAAGCACACATCAGACTCCCGTCTCGAGTATCGAGATAAGTGTTATATGAGATATGATGTGAAGCTTAAACCCTTAAACCCGTACGAAACACGATATCATCTGAGGAGAGATGCCACTGAATGAGAATTAAAAAGTCTTCATCATTAAATTATGTTGTGTTCGCGTATGGGTCGAAGGAATAAATGGGCCATGAGGTTAGACGAAGAATCTCCTTGCTACTACGACCGTCTTAACTTAACTGGTCAAACAGGAAACCTACCCTTGCCTTGCCTTTTTTCGATTTTTGGTTTACTTCTCTCATCTTTTCTGCACACAGATTCATCATCATTATCATTGTCTTCTACTACTAATTTATGCCTGTTCGCCCTTATTCACAGTCCTGTTTGACATGTCTCTCCCCCGTTTTTTCAACCAAGGAGCAAAAACAGTCGGGAGTTGTTTCATAGGTGTAAAAAAATGAATTGCCTTGTTAGCCCGTGCAATCGAGATGAGAGTTAAATTGCGAGTTCCTACGCGTAAACCTGTATTGTCAAATCTTGGCAGCTGAGATATACATGAACTGATCAAATTACTAAATGATTCCTCACCGAACTGTAATTAAACTTGGATGGTACAGCCTCAAACTGCCGGTTTGACACAACAATCTAGTTGAAAAATGCAGGGCAAAATTACAATTATCTTAATATGCAGACAGCGTACACACTCCCAAATAAACCCGTATTCATGTAAAATTGCCAAATAATCAAAGATTCAATTGCATCACTTTTGGTAATGTTTAAAAGATTGCGAGATAAATGAATAGGAGACCTCGGAACTTCAAGTATTTGTTATTCAGTCCGGTAAACTCAATAAATATAACAGCACTTTCTTGAAACTCAATCAAGGAAACTTGTTTCATAAGGAATGTATGTATCCAGAAAGCATTTGAATGTTCAAATTTGTGTGTGTGCAACATTGAATAAAAGATCAGTTAAAACAAGCTACGTATGAAGGAAATCAGGAATTACCGTTGAAATTCAATACTTACAGGAATGTAGCATATCAAATTGAATCTACGAAATCTGGATTATCTTGTACATTCAAGTCAATAGTCTAAATCTTGGGATACTTGTGTACGGAGTAAAAATTGAAATCAAATCCTTGTGATTTCTCTTAATTCGAGGACAAGCATTTCCTCTCCTGAAAGTTTCCTAAGGATGTCGTATGAAAAGCCCATGAAACCGTAAACCAAACCATATTTCTGAAGGAAGCCAACCCATGCACACTTGTCCATGCAGAGAAGACACGAGGATCCAGTCACACAGAAGAGTGAAAGTAATTCCCACTTTCTCCAGCTGAGTGTATACGATAAACGCGATTCTAGTATCCCTTGTGGTAGGAGCGTTGTACACACCCACTTCCAAATTTCAGAAATCCAATAAATTCCAACTTCCAACAATCCATTGTAGTAAAAGAAATCCAAAAATGTCCACACTTTTTCGAAATCCTCGAAAATTCCGAAGCACTGAAGGTGTGAAGAAATATAGGTATATATTTGAAGAAACTTACTTTGGATAGCTCAAAGAGCTTTGGCTGAATATCCCTTGAGATGAAACGAGGATAAGCAACAACGATAAGTGGAGTGACAGAGAGAAGAAACTAAACTGAATCAATGGACAGGTGGATGAACACCTTTTATATGAGCCGTCTTCTCTTGGTGTAAAAAGGATCCCCATACCACCTTTTCATCCCCACACAACCTTAACCTTAGTTATCATTCATTCTGTGTGAGGAAAGATGGGCGAGTATCTCTTGAGGTGCTCCTCATCCACGCTTATTGGAACTTGTCAATGAAGAAGGGGAAAGCAGACGAACAACCATTTACATTACAGGGTGCAATTTAATTGTAACTCTAATTGAACTCAACTAAATATCAAGAATGTATGCATACAAACGTTAGAAATCCTCACTGAGACTTCAACTACCCCTTGTGTAGTAATATCCCTTGGTAATACTTTTATTAGTTAGCAAACACACACACACCTGTGTACAATTTAAAATGTAAACCATATTCTGCACCTGTAGAAAACGCTTCATCCCCACCAATATTACTTTGTTGCAGAAAGCTTCGCGTCCTCCGGTACGCCGTACTTGTGTATACATTTCATTCATCAAGCATTGAATGACCATAAAGAACAATGCAAACTCGCAAGAAATAATATCCACACTGAGGGAGCAACTTTTTATTCTGAATACTTTCCACCCAAAACTCGCCTGCCTCACCTCGAAACCTTCATAGCACCACGATTGAAACAACCTACAATCCTACATATTGCGAATGAATCCTTAGGTCCGGAGGAAATACAACTTGCACCCAACAAGAGTATTTCCGTTTCACTAACAACTTTATTCTTCATTCCATTGCAGCGTCCATCCATACATTCGTACACTCAACCTGCTCCCCATAATAATAATCATTTATGTGTGTCTGTGGTGTATATTGTACCTAGTCACCTACTGCAAGTACAACTAGTAGGCTTACTTATTGCATGCAACTGACGAGCTTCATTACACTCATTCATTCACTTTATAACCTCTGACCTCTCTCACGTACGAGTATGCACACAATTTCTTACATCCCTGTGTGCTTTCTGCATACAAAAAATGCTATAAAATATATTTCATATCTACCTATACCATCACTTCTTCTGTCGTGATGAATCAAAAGTTTCACTTATTTCTCATCAGACAAACTCTATAAAACTCTTCAAAACATTGAACTCGACTTGAACTGCTACAACAACCTTTACTACAACCTACAACAGCTACCAGGCTACCACAAACACTTTTACCTACGATAACTCAACAACTATATTGTAATCACAATTATTAGGAGTTCATTATCACAACTATTAGTAGTGTAGTGGTGGCGTTTCAGGTCTCTACTTGTTTAATGATTATCCGAGTGCAGTTCAATTTTTTATTGCAACTTGTCTCCAAATTGTTCAGCAAAGTGAGATCGCGTTGATACAGATTTCATCATTGTTATGCCCTAAGACGATTAATGTAATTATTTCTTTAACTTCCTTGCTCACCAAATGAATGGATGAAAGCTCGCCCGATCATCAACCCAACTTAATAGTCACTGTATAAAAACATATGATTGCCATTTCATGCTCGATTCAAAGTATTTTTTATTAATCAAGTCAAGTCACACAAGTTGCCAGACACACGCTAGAATCTTTGATTGATTTCTTCTACTTCTTAGACCGACGACTAGTAAATCTCCTAGTTTTTCATGCAAATATTTTATTCTCACTTTCTTTCAGGTTTCATCTACTAGCTTATTAGAACTTAGAAATGGGTTTTTTATCACAGTCCTACAATGGTCAGTCCATGTTATGAATATTCATGGGAGGTTTGAAGGAAGACGGAACTCATTTTGATGGGTTTTGGTTTTAGTGAATTTCTAAAAACAACTAAGCGAGAACACAAATTATTGTTATCGTGTAAGAATCTTATCGTCATCAGGTCAAACTTCACCACTAGCGTGTGTAACATTCAAACTATTCAAAGTAACATGAGGATTAAACATGTTCACATAAAGTATATTTTATGTTTCTTTTTATTATTTATCAGAAGTAACATTTAAGTAATCATTAATTGAAAGAGAAATGAGAGAGGAAGAAAGGAGTAGGCAGAGCTAGACATGCGATTTCAAATGCGATTTTTAAATTGTCTACATATCCAAAGGTACCTAATCGATGCAATAAAGTTACCAAAACATGTCGCATTCGACAATGACGAGTGATTGCTCAACTTGAGATTTGACAAGCCGCTATTAAAGTAGAAGGTAACTAACCTTATGTGTTAAAAGTCACAGACACTGCAGGGAGAGAAATTTACATGCAAGTGTCAAGTGAAAGCTAAGAATTATCTCAGACTTGTACAACACAAAAGACAAGATTGTAACAGTTACACTTACCCTCAAGGATTTGTAAGTAAGAGTTTGCACAAAGAACTGCAAAAATTCACTCTTACATCGAGAACTCTTTAATCGGATTAGGTTTTCTATCTCCTCGGATTAGTATGCAATATGCATGTGTCATTTTTCCAACAAAAACTTAGAAATCATAAGCAAAGACAATCTGCTATTAGTAACAGCTTAACACGTACAATCGGTATTCTTCAATGGGCTAATGAGCCTATGAGGATTTTAAACACGTTGATAATTTTAGAAATCGTACTTTTAGTTTTCTAATCAACTTGATCGCACACTACCTACAACCTCCCGATAACTTCTTAATTAGCCTTGACAAATGAGCAGAGAAGTCATCCGATTTTCTACACTCGAGAGTTGGCAGGTTCAAGCTACTTTTCTATTATTAAAATCACCACAGTATACCCTTTCATATATTTATCTATTTTCCATTCTATTGTTCGTTGCTACTGTTCATTTGTAATTTACTTGGTAAGAAGGAAATGACTCCGATACTTGAGAGAGATTAATTCAAAGCCAAACGAATATCATTGCACTTTGTTATTTCATTCCTGCATGCCTTTTCTAAAAGTGTAAAAATCGTAACAAAAGCGCAAGCAATCACGTACATCGTTTCCTCCCTTACTTTAATACTTCAAATAAAGAAAAGAAGTTTTACTTTTAAAACAAAAGCTTGACACGGTATAGGTTATGTTGAGTATGAATTTGTCGTGTTTTCCTAACCTTTGCTTTTACAGACGAACACAGTAACAACAATTCAACAATTCAAGCCACCGTCGGTGGGAAAAATTTATTAAAATTTTCTAGGTTAATGACAAAAGGTATGAATTTCTATTGCATTCATTTAAATCCAAAAGTAATAAGATAACAACTTAAACCTCAAACCCCAAGAAACACAAGTTGGGGAAAAGTTTCATCCGATATGGGTAAATCATCCGTCAGCAGATTCCTCGTATTATTAAATGATGTTGTTGTTCTGTTTCTGCAGTCTTTACCGTTAACATTCCTTGTACTGCATGCAATAAAATACTTTGTAGGTAACAAGTACGAAATGTCTTGTGTCTTGATTTAAAAATTTAAGTGCATTACAAATTAGCAATTCACTCCTAATTAGTGATTAGTTGCTAATTTTCTTCGCAGATTTGGTTAAGAATTTTGATTGAACTTGACGAGGGTATGGTGAGACAATCGTGATATATTCAAGTTTACCTAGCTTTCATGGTTTATTTTTGAAAAACTACCTTTGATAATTCACATGTAAAGTTCATACGAACGGTCATGAGTTATGGATAACGTAAGGTTTTATAGTAAATGTAAGATTTCAAAGAAAATCAGAATGATCAGATAGTTAAATCCACCAACGCAATGATGATTTCATGCCAAATCTAAATCTAATGATGATGCTAAAGAACAAAGGATCACCACATTCATAAGGCTTGTTGAATGCGGAACATCAGGTTCATGCAAGTTAGTTCATAGTTTATGTTGAGCTTCAATATTTCAGTTTGTATTAATACGATAAAAGCTACCATGCAACTTTACTCACACTCACTGTCGTCACTGTTGCATTGCTTGAGAGGGTAAAAAGTAATAATGCCTCAGATGAAAAATGTAGAGCAACGATAAGAAAAGTTAGTTAAATAAAAAATTCAGGAAACCAGTTACTGTTATTGTACTTGCTAAGTTACTTCCATCCAAGATACACAAAGACTTTGCACTCAAGGTTCTGGTGAGAAACGCCGAGAGTGTAATAATGCTTGTTTTGTGACTGAACATCGGGCACAAATTGTGATCTTCTGCACAGCACACATAGCACATTAAGCCACTTGCTACATATATGTGAAGTCTTATATGTAGCAACTATAGAATTTTGATGTGTGAGTTGTGTTGCCTTTCTTGTATCATGTGCATAATTCTCGTCATAAGTAACAACTCAACTCGGAATTATTATAAAGTATCTCGAGTTCTTGAGCTTATGTTAGTGACGTGTCATGATAAAAAGACATAAAGTAAGGAAAAGGAACGGACATGAAATGAAGATGATGTGAGTGATGATCTTAGCATCAGCGCCTGTTGCATTGTTTTAAAAAGATGAAGTCGACGAGGAATTTATGCTCACTCAGTTATCATGACTAGACTAACTTCTACTTTCTGACACCAAGTATAAGTGTCAAGACAAGACCGTTTTAAAGATCTCGGGACGTCTTGATCATTTTTTATTTCGATAGTAGACAGAAGACCAGACAAATCCCCTATATAGTCGTTTCCTTAAATCAAGTATTGTTTTTCATAACGAAACTGAGCATCTGGGGTTCTAAAAGCACTTCAATAAAAACAGAAATCGATTTTCTCATACGAAAGTACTTTGTTAACATAAACAAAGCTACAAAAAACCTCAAATTAATGGGCTAAGCTTGCATATTTGAGAATTAAATTAATTACAGACATTGGAGTAAAAAGAAAAAATAGGGATACAGAATTCTTTATTTACTCATGCAACTAGATACACAATTGGCGCTATCGTACTCGTAAATGTTTAGGATTACCCGTGTAATAATTGTAGCATGGAATTGGCAAATTCGAACTAAAAACTCCCACGAACATTAACTATCATGCTAAAGAATCAGAACGATTCTTCTAAAAACTAGAAACATCAATGATATCTTGATCAATCAGCAAAGAGAGCATATCGAATATTTGGTCTATTTGTTAAAATTAGAATGCATATCTGTCTGTGTATACACTTGTTATATTTATATCAAACCCCTGCACTACATCATCTTTTTCATGCATTGCACTTTTTAGAAGTTCTGCACTGTGCAAAAATTAAGTAACTTTTTTTGGTTCAGATACAAGCTAAGAATTCTATTTTTTACGGGAATGCAGCCAATTAAATCACTTCGTAGCCTTGCAACTCCTTCCATACTTCAATTTTAAAGTAATCTTCAAAAGCGAGTACATCGAACGTTCACGTGTGTTTTCAAGAACCGCTGTACTAGCTCATTAAATCGTGCAATTCCTGTGTATGACAAAATGATGACATGAGATACACGAATTACAAGACATATGTAACACATTTCTCCGACTACATTCAATCAAAGTAGACTACAATCAAAAGCTTCATCTTCTCTAGAAGAGACGAGTAATAATTCATCCATTTTTTCATAGCAATTTCCTACATCAGTTTTAAGTTAAGTAGGAACATCGTTGGCAATCTGTCACATGTGTGTTGGTGATAATTAATGGCTAAGTCCGTTTCATGGTTCTTTCAAGAGCAGCTCAAAGTGCCTTGAGGGATCATCTTTTAATCCTGGTTGTCCCCAGTCCTACGCATTACATTCCAAGTTTTTGTTTCAAAGAAAAGCCAAACCCACACGGATGATATTCGAGGTTTTTCATCTATAACATGATATATATGCTTCAACCCTCAAAAATGTACCCGAACTAGAAAACAAGAGTTAAATATGCGTGTAACGTAGTAGGAAATTTTAATTGAGATACATTTTTTGTATAAGGAGTCCACAACTCTTGGACCAACTTTTACAGGCACACAATGCACACATATCAAATCAATACATAAGTGGTTTGCTACTTGCATTGCTATTGCTCTTTTGCTTTCAGTTGTGGCAAAAATGAGCTTTGCACTCTCCTTAAATGTCGATGGGAGATAACTTAATGGCAACCTCTAGTCAAAGTGCCTTACTACACGTAATATTTCTTCGTAGTTAGCTGAGTAGCCGTAAGTTAGACTTCAAATGACCAGGTGAAAATGAGGTGAGCAGGCCAATCAACTGACCCGGAATCTCATCTTAATCTCGTCCATGGTTGATGGTGGTTTCATCTTTCTTTTTTAACGCATACGCAAAAATTCCCTAGATGTTACTCAACTCAATATAAGGCATCATTATAGTCGCTAGTTTTCTTTTTAATCTGTACCTATTTTTTAAATTCGAAAAAAAATTCCAAGATTTTTTACATACGATAAGGTTGTAAAATCTTAGGTGGTAATGAGCTCGCAAAACGACATTTAGGTATTTAGTAAGTTGTGAGAATCAATTGTTAAAAGGTAAACTCTAAACTACGGAGTGCTTTTAGCTACACAGTTCTAGATTCCAATCAAACTTTATATTTTTTATAACTTATACTATAAGGCCAAGTACATTTATATTGTCTCCTTTTGTGAATTTCAGAATGTTCAAGGACTTATTCTCATAACTTGTTGATATTTTCTAAGATTACGCACTTCCTTCCTGTAACTCTCCCAATTTCTACATGCTCATCCATCACAATAATATTGTCTCATCCGTAAAGCGGATTCACTCGTAATTTCATTTAATCGTTGGAATAACAAACAACGAAGAAACAATGATAATGGCTAATTCACAGACACTGAAATATAAATCCATCTCAGTATCTCATCTAGTTCATAGTTCAATCTTAGTAAGCTTAAGTAGCGAAGTTACATCGTTATAAGTCTTAGGTTTATGTCTCGTGTCTCAATCTCATTGTGCAGCTAGCGCAGGAAGAAAGTGAAAATTACTTCAAAAGAGGATTAACTCCACTTAATGTCACATTAAGAGACTGCTCACTACTACTCACTCACCTCGTAAAGAGAATCATAACTGTGATAAATTGCTGAGAAAGTGGTGCATTTTGTATTTTGTGTTATCAAGCTGTGCCCTCTGCCTCTGCGTGAGAATTTTCTTACATGTGCAACCATGAACAGCAATGCACACCATGATTTAGTTTAGTGAATTAACAAATTAATGTAGGCAAATGAGCATCTCACCAAGTTTAAAGAGTTCTTTAGCTTATTGTGGGTTATTTTTCATACATTAATTGCTCATACATTAACTTACTAAGTACCAGTAATAAAAAATCCATTCATTATACCACTTAATAAATAATATTAGATCGTAAACTGTAGAGACTCTCATCCCAAGATGCATTTCTCAACCATGAACTTGACAGTGCATCGTATATCATAGCACGTAGCTACCATTGCAGAGTAAATTAAGTAAACATTTAACAACATCCCCACCTCTCTAATAATCTCATTAAGAATTAAAAAATATTATACCCACAGAGATAATGGGTATGCAAGATTTGTTCATTTTGAAACACTACAATTCATTCCTGGCTAGCAGTACAAAATCTTCTAAGAGAAATCGATTTTTTCTAACAATATTATTTATTGGCATGAAACAAAGTGCCTTTGTTCACACTTAAAGAGTTTTTGCATCTTTCATTCTGATTTCTGTTTCAATTTGTTAGGAATGGCCAAAAAATTCGCATGCAATTAAAATTAGACTTACAGAATTTAACTTTCTTGGTTTTAGCTAAACTGCTTTTCGAAATTAAAGTTGTCATTATATACTAATAACTAATAGCTATAACGATCGATGTTTAATTAAAAGCTTCTATTAGAGATTTGAAAATCGAATCTGAATCGAATCGAATTTTGATTGCGAAAGTGAAGTATTAAGGGTGCGAAGTGTAAGTTGAGCATTTCAAGCTAAACTTATCGGGCAGGCACTATAAGAAACTAGCTTATGCTTGTAATATCCTTAGCAGTGAATAGGCAGTAAACCCAACATCATCAATATTGTTCCATGTCATACAGACTAACAGCATCTATACTCAATATTGGAAATTGGAATATCCTATTAGGCCGATGATTGTCTCTACTTCACTTTCGAAGAAACCAAATACAATAGTTTCATGTATACAAGATTTTATGACCGCATTCATTCTCGATTGTTGCGTATGAAAGCTACACAATCTTTTCACAGAAGTATAAAATGTAGATTACGAAGATCAGATTGCTTTAAGCCCAATGCCCGTGTTAAGCTTGCATATTGTCAGACGAATCTTTCGCATCCTGTAGGCAACAATCGAACACAGAATGGCTTTTCATGAATTCCTGTCAAGCGTCGTTGATTAAAGTTATGCATTTGGGTAATACGAGACTCAAACAGGGTCAAACAAAATCGAGTTTGACGAGTTTCCCATTAGAATTAATCGCTAAACTTGCGAATGCCATTACATATGAACTTTACAACCGATTTGCACCCGTCATGATGTTTCTGCAACACACAGGAACGAACTAAAAGTAGTAGACTTGTTATTTGTTATTTAGTACTGGTATGAAGCAACTTGCACTGATGTTTGTGAGAAATGTCATCGTGTCACACACACTTTGATGTATTATCATATCATAATGACTTCGCGATTACCTACATTCTGATATTAATTGCAGTTTGTAGTTCAAGTAAATGCTACACTGTGTGTCCATTTCAAACTACAGAATCATTGCATTGTGTGTATACAGAATATATACAGTAATACTAGGATCATAACCCGTCAAAATTAAAACATCCATATAGATTTTGCACTATTATTTTACGATGATGCGGTGGACATTTCCAACATTCTGTGTAGTGAACCACCAGCCACTAGCTTCTCATATTTTTAAACTCCCTAAGAGAAAAAACAAGTTCGAATATCTACCCAGTTAAAATTGTAGAACGGTTTGACTAAAATATTCGTTGCTTGCTTGAAGTGAACCTTACTTGGGTATTATTTGGGAGAATATTCACAATTCGCATTCAGTTTTCAAGTTTCAGAGTTTCGTGTAAGTAGGGAACTGGGCCATACATATTGAATCGCCAAGAAGGATCAGCAAAATACTTGTGATACGAGTCACTGATGGACGATTGTTAGTTTTATTAGTTCTCCAACCACTAGACCCAACAGACAAAAGACCCGTCGCAGCCAGTATAGTGGAAGTACGAACAAGCGTACATTTAAGCATTGAAGATCTCATATCTGACAAAATTTCTCTTCAATTAAATTCTAGTGATTCTAGTTCAATTTCGTTTAACCTTCCTTGCTACAAACTACATAAATGTGCACAATAGAAAAAAACTAAGGAAAAACCGGATATTTTTGAAAGCAAAACCATCTATGTTGCTACTATCATAATCATGTATGACTTTTAGTCACTCCCCCATCCCTTCGAGGTGGTTTATGGTACTT
>JAQGAD010001711.1:0-17526 GCA_034696625.1 Isotomurus palustris | reverse complement strand
CTACAATTCCGCTATAACCAAGTTTCAATTTTGCAACTTTCGAAAAAATCCGATTCCGGATAGTATTATTGTTACTCGTCGGTAACTTTGGGTGAATTATGTGTGCTGTGCTGCATGTTGCACCTTTTGGAGTAGAAAAGCTGAGAGACTGAGAGTCGAGTGACTTTTGGGACATAATAAATGAATAAGTCGATGTTTTTCACCCTGACTGAGTCAACTTTATTGTATTTATTAAGTCTGGTCAACTCTCTCGTAAACTTTTGTGTGAGTCAATTCATCTGGAAAGTGTAGGGGAGGCCGAAACTTGACTGGTGTGTAGTACACAAGGCGTTTAAAGGTTTCGAAAGAAGAATGACAGACGTGAAAGATGAAAGCGTGTCAAAGGCTAGAGGCTACTATAATTGCTGGAGTGGAGAATCTCCAGGTCGATTGACCGTATCAGTTTGTCTTTACTTCGTACTGTGAGAATTTCTTATTTTAAAACTTTATCAGCTTCGATTCATTTTCGTAAAGAAACGAGATTGAAATTACCAGTTATGATTTTTTAAATCGTACGTACGAAATTGTTTCATACGAATTATAGGCTGTTAATGTTCCTGAGTCGTAATTTACCTGACATTTATAAAATTATTCAAAGTTAGATATAAATTTATAGACATTTCACACTAATTGAATATAGATTATTTAAAGGATATAATTTTAATTACATTGTTTAGCCTCACCTTCATCATTGGTCCAGCTTGACTATAAAATGTATTTGGTTTGTACAACAAAAATTAACCGTAGAATGGTTTATGTATTAATTGCAGCACGTATCACAAACTTTCTGTCATTATTTCCAATTTCAATTCACTATTTCTGTCAATTTAATAAAAATATTTTCCACAATTTTTTCACAACTTGCGATAAATAGGATTTACTTTTCTGCACTTCACCCGTTGCCCGTTTCTATTATAATTGAAATGTTAAAAGACTTTTTAAAAATATGCGTTTAGTCACTTACGATACTTTCATAATTTGTTTTTGATTTTGACAATTATTCGTTTATACTTGATCAGCCTTATAGAATTCTACGCACGATTCTTGTTTTAAAGTATTCGATTAAAATGAGGTTGATGTGTAAAAAAGTGCGAAGAATGTGTAAAATCTCAAAATATCCGAATAAAAAGCGAGTGATTCAGTTGAAACCGTCTGTGTATGATTGTTGTGTGTGAGAGAATAAGTTCTGGAGCGTATCAGTTTCAATTCAACCCTTTAAGGGATGGAGATCAAGTGAGATGCGGTGGTGAGTTTTAACTTATTCACATACACCTCAAGCCCACAAAGTGAGTCTTTCTGAAATGATGGATGTAGTAGAATGTGAACACACGAGAGAAAAGGAAATGAAGTGGTGAAGGTAACTCTGTGGCAGCCAGCAGCAGTGGAAAGAAGTCTTTTGCAGAGAGGGTGAAGATGAGGACTTACCATTGGTCTCGAAAAACACGACTTAGGCGGAGATCCCAACTGCAAGCCCAACCTCCGTTTGATTCAATGAAATCGTGACTTTGAGATGGGAAACTATTTTTTGTATTCACATCATAAAACATTGTACGAAACTTTTATCTCTCTCTCTCTCCTTTCTACCCGATAGAGACAGCAGAGGAACTCTTAAAAGTTTGCCAAGAGCGATGAAATTCATGGATTATGTGTGATATTCCTCCAATTGTGTGATGCTATCCTGTGGATGTGTCTATATACGCCTCGCGATATTGTATATGTCTCGCTTGTTACTTGCAGAATGTTCTTTAGTTCATTTTGTGGGACTTGTTTTTTATTTATTTGCTAGGATTTTAAAGGGATTTTCATATGAAAGTTTCATCAAATTGATATGGTAAGATACAATGTAACTCATTTAAATCAATTGGCGACTGTCGAACCAAAAAAATCCACTAAATCTACCATTAGTACATAATTATCAAACAATCTTTAAATGAAAGCTGGCTTATATAATATCCAACCTTAAGATTCTGTGATTTCGTTCACTTATCGAACTAATTGGACTATAAAGTAAAATTTGAGTCAATACTTCTATAATACTACGAATCACGATGAATGAAGACCGAAAAGATTACAGAGGTGACATTAAATACTCTCTTGCTGCACAGATTGTTGTATGGGAAACTAGCATGCTACACAGTCTCTGAATCTGTATTTCATACTTAAAAGATTATAACTTTTGCTGATCTGTACACAAATGATTTGAGACTGCCCAATTAGGAGTATTATAGTAGGATAACAAGATTATGCAGAGAAGTATGCGAATGTCGATATCCCTTAACCAGGCTCCTTTATCTGCTTGTTGTCCATCGACTCATCAGAGTAATCCGATGGAAAAGGGTGAAGAAGATGTACTTTTGAAGGGAAGAAGGAGTCTCTCAGTGGTCTTGTAGTAGGAAGGAAAGTAGCGGATAATGAAGTGTAAGTAAAGTCTATCATGAGCTACCTCCTGCTGGTCTTTTGTCAAGATCACGGTGGGACATAAATGCTCACTCATGGACTCATGATCGTCCCCTGTGTCATTCTGAGCCACCAAATGAACCGATTCAAACTCTCCCTTCATCGGAAAGAACCTCATCTTTTGCTCTGTAGCCCATACATACTTACTACTAATCTATTCTGCCCTTGTTGTAATCCTACCGAAACCGAAGTCAAGCCCGATTAGGGTTTAAAACTGACAACCATTTAACGCTGGTTGTTTCCTGTATGCAAATTGATTTTTAGATTATTTTTAACAAGTCTTTGTGTTCCCCAAATTCAAATGGCACAATTCGGGAATTAGCTTTAATTTTCTACCTCAATCATGAAGATCTATGAAGCACACAGTATTTTTTAAACCGCAATAAAAAAGTTAAGAGTACATTACACACAATATTTTGGTTGAGCAAGTGATCACGAAAAAAATTACATAGAATGACGTGAGAAACAGAAAGAAGAATTTGGTATGGATGTGTAATCGTAATCTTTCAATCAATAAATTTTGAGGGAGATGGGATGAGCGATAGCGGAAAGTGAGTGTAAAAAATCCTTGAGATGAATAGAGAGAGAGAGAGAGACTTGTAAACTGAATTGCATCATAGATTTCTAGTTTTACATTGTTCAGTACACACAACAAAACCACAATCCAACCATCAAGGTTTAGTTTAGCCTTAGCCACATACCCACAACAATACGGTCGCTAAATCTAAATAATTTTAAACTTTGGAAGTTGCGATTCATTTGAAAGCAATTTGGTATCAAAGCTTCAAAGCCACAACAGCCACAAGGTTGTTTGCATTATCATCGCTGAGTCTGACTGCTCTGGTTTACGTGAGGAGAGAGATTGTTAAATAATACGTAATCGTAATCGTAATCCCAAAAGTAGCTCACACCTTAAAAACATTTCTTTGTAGGAGTTTGTATGAAACCACTTCAGTCTTAGAATTTATGATAATTAATTTATCCTCCTATGATTAGCCTGGATGTTATTAGATGCATAGAACCTTTTGCTTTCCTTTGGATTAAAAGCTCTCAACCTCAGACTGCTTGAATTCACAAGCAGAAAACACAAAGTGTATTATAACTAACATAGTAAGTATGGTGCATCATTTAATTCTCCAAGTTGTGTACAAAAGTAAATCAAAACCTGTTTGCATATCTAATCAAAACTCAAAAACTAAAAGCGCATGTACATCGAGGAAATAATAAAATGGATGTTTCATTGTTGTGCATGATACCTTGTTTATCATTCGAGAGTCTTGAAGTCTTGTTACTTTATATCTTTTATCGTTGCGCACTGAATGTTTGCATTACTTGAAGTTGTAGTTGAAGTGTTGATGATTGTTATAAGAGTAATTTATTTGTTCAGGAGTTAAAGAGAAGGAAGGAGTCTTGATTATTTATTGGCAACTCTGACTAAGTGATAAAAGGACACTAATTCATCCGCTTGAGTAAATGTTGACACAACCTAATCTTACTTTTGATTGTTTACAACTTTCGGAGCCAACCCCTTTCTCTCTGTCTTAGAGGAAAGAACAAACAGATGGGATTGATGGGAATGGAAATCATTAACTGAAGAAATGAGATTAGAATCGACGAGAAAATCTCCTCTTTTGTATTAAGTGGAAACATTAAATAAATTAGGAGAGGAGGAATACTATTTGCATGTTTTGATT
Organism: Isotomurus palustris; assembly: GCA_034696625.1. NCBI lineage: Eukaryota > Metazoa > Arthropoda > Collembola > Entomobryomorpha > Isotomidae > Isotomurus > Isotomurus palustris. Next base: position 13,336 of record JAQGAD010001711.1, on the reverse strand, counting down.
AGACTTCTTTATCTCTTTACACACGATGAGATATTTGCACAGATTATTGTGTTCACATGAAATCGGGAAAAATGTTATTGTGTCTGAAGAGACTTTTTATTTTTTGTGATGCTATTGTAAAGTATAATATTATTATTTAGTAATTGGGTTCCATTTGTATAATTCTGCTTGGCATTGACAGGAGGAAAAATTCGTGGAGTTTAAGCGTAATTTAATGTAATTACATGTTTCCCACTCCCTGTGTAGGATTCATACTTATAATTATCTACAATTATCATCGCTCGCATCGTTACTTATGTAAACTTCTTAATCACGCGTTGCGATCTAATGAAACGGAAGGCAGACGGAGACTTTGCAGTAGTACGAAGAATGAAGTGAGCTGGTGTTTGTGAGACTAGTTTGTGTTCATGCGTTTACGTACATCGTAGGTTCACATTTCACATACAGAAAAACTTTTTAAAGAAAAAAATGCGTGTATGGGAATTTTGAGAGAAACTTTTCTAGCTGGAGGACTTGTAAGGGAGACTAAAAGAGTTAAAACTTAATTTATACTTCCGTGTGATTGTCTCTGTGTGTCTAGTTAAACAAAAGGAGGGGGAGGAAGAGGTTCGTATACGACAGACTGGATAAAAGTTGGGTACTTGGCGAAGAAGCATATTTGTAGCTGTAGTATTCTACACACAAGTTTCCCTTCTTTGGGAAATTGTGGAAAAGATAGAGAATAAAGGGTTAAGGGAAAATTGGTCTTGTGTGGAGGTGTATCGAAGTTGTGTCGGCATTTGAGTCTCATTATTGAGTGGAATCGATCCGTCCCTATGTTTATGTCGGACTGGCTGTTGTATCGCATCGCATTCACTTTTAATTAAGAAACTCCCAGCTTAGAGATTTGGAGCCTTGGACGAATGCTTTATGGGAGTTGCTGAAGAAATGTGGAAATTAGTCTCGTCTGCGTTTCCCGATTTTTTATGCTGTGTTTGCAGCACTGGTCTTTACTGTTTTATATTTTTGTGGAGGAAACAAATGAAAAGAATTGTCAAATCGCAATTAGCAGATTGATACAGTTCTATTTGTTTTATTGACGAAGTAGCAAACTGCGTGAGCTGCGAGGGTTAGTTTCTGTGTGTGTACTTGTACAACTTGTAAAGCTCTACATGAAGTCTTTTACTTTAGTTTTGTGAACTCCCTGAGTTCCCCTGAAATTGTGTTCCCCTTCCTTCTATAATTCTATATAGGAGAATACAGTTTACTACCCGGGTAGTAAGCATATAAAGTAACTTTAGAGCGCATAATCTCCCGTGTTGGATGGAGTAATGATGATGTAATTGATAAGATAAGCAAGAACGAAGTTCACATATGGACGGATTATGCGTGTAAAGTTGACAGGATGATTTGTGAAAGTCTCTCCGCATACGCATCAAAGTCGAAGTGGGTTCCCTGCTAATTCAGAGGGAATTAAAAGTGTCAAAATATTACGGAATGGAAATCACATTTTCCTCGTTGCTTATTGAGCCTTCGTGCACACAGGAGCATCAGAGCTTTGCTAATCTTTAGTGTAGGGAGAGGAGAGAGTTATAAAGAACGAATGAGATGAAGTTGAACTTCTGCAGTTCAATTGAAAGTTGTTGCTCTTGTGTAAGGACGAAACTGTTGATGCTTCAAATGGTCACGTGTCCCCTCATCCTGTGACACATTTTAGCTCTCCAGTCATCCAAAAACTTCAATTATTGGATTAACCATAAGATATTCATAGTAAGATGGACCTTACGCAGAGTCCGCATGTCATCTCATTGTTCTCAATCCTATGGTCCAATTCTCATCACAGGGATTCTTTCAGTCGTGTGTCACTTTGTGGATGAACAATCTGAACAATACGCAGCCAGGACTCTTACCTCAACCTCAACTTCGTGTAGAATAATAAAATAAATGTTCCTTTATACTTCTGTGTGATTGGGTCTCTTTATAAAAGCTTCTCATTCTTTTGGGCTGAACCGCAATTCACACGAAGCTTCGATGCCTTTCGTATTCAGTTTTATTGTTCATCCGAAAACCAAGTGGTGTGAGAAATGATAAAAAAATTTAAAGGAAAATTAGCAATACATATTTATTGCTACATATTGAATCCTTTCTCGTACACACAGGGTAAGGTATTTATCTGCGATATACAAGATTAATCGTTACCGTTCTGTGTCCCTGTGTATGTAATGTTTCAAGACTTGAAGTAACCCATTTTCTTTTAGCCAAGAATCTTTCAAAACCAAATCAACTTAACTCATTAAAAATGTGCTTATCGACTCCTCCTACAATTAAAATACTCGTGTGCGTGAAAATGTGAGTAACACTCGAGAGAGAGAAGTTGAAAGATGAAGCTCTGTGTGTAACAATTTCCCTTGTTTCATATTAGAAGGAGATAATTATTACACAGAACAATGTCTAAAGTCGAACATAATATTAGTATTGGATGTCTAAGTACGCCCACTTTTAATAAATGCCCACGATCCAATCTTCCTCAAAGAATTAACTAATATGCTAAAGAGTAAGTAAAGATTAAATTTTTGAATTTAATGTTCACAAAGCAAGCCTTCTTTTTGACGGAAAAATTTTACGTCTTGAGAAATATCACGCTCTTCGATGGAGAGTGGATTAAATTAAAGCTAGCTATATAGTATTGCAGCAATTTTAACTGAGAGAACACTTTAAGCGTTCTCTGGGCAGGTATGGTGTGTATGGCACGATCGTTAATTTATTTTAGCTGCAGAACATGAAAATTTGAGGACATGTGTGTTCTTAAATTAGATGGATCTTACAGAATTTTGATTATTACTGTTCCCATCCATTCTTTTGTTATATTGGCAATTATGATTGTTGGTCAGGTGTAAAGCAAGGGTCGTTGGTTTATTTAATAGGGAATGTCTCGGAGACTTTTTTCTTGCATTGGTGCGATGTTAATTGAGGTGCTGAATAATCTTTTAGTAGAGCTAACTTTGCAAGCATTTTTAAACAAGTATAGGTGAAGTTTTGAGGTGTAAAAATGTTACTTTTGTAATAGGTATCGGGTATGTTTTTCGTGTTGGACATAAGCTGAGAGAGGAATATTTACTCGACCATGAGATTAATTCAAGCATGAGTTCATGATGAATAAAGAACAAAAAAGAGACTCCCTTTGTCTCGTAATTTTGTCCTTTCTGACACCATCCGCTAACTCGGACATCAACACTTTAAATGGTGGGCGTACCTTGTCTCATAATTATGAATGGAGTTTGTGATATTCCAACTTGATATGTGTGATGGTGAAGGATCGAAAGAAATAGTTGTTTGTGGTTGTGTGCTGGTCGTAGTTTAAGTTTGAATGATACTATTCGACAGGTAAGTTGAGAAAACTATACAATCGTAATGTTGTAAATGAATTCGCTTAAATGTAATTTAGTTAGCTCTACCTGAGACAATGTAAAAATCTATTAAAAGCAAAGTTAATAATGAAAGAGTTATTAATGCAAAATAAACTTTGGTTATTTTGTTTTGTCTTTAGACTTACATTGTGACTTGTGACATGATAAAAGTAAACCTTGTTAAATGTACTATGAACGAAATGCGATCAGTAACTTCGAAATTAATTCAAAGATACTGAATTGTTTAACGCAAGAAATAGCAGAGAACTTGGGTGGACGTGGGTGGAGGAACTTCCATGTTTAAAACTACTCTAAAATGCGTTAAAGTTAATGATTTTCAAATGTAATACTTAAGATTTATCAAAGTGCAAAGTTTTTCCTGCACTGTTACTCACTAAAAAATACTGATAGATTCATAGCATTTATTTGTAAATCTGCCATATATTTTGAGTTTACGGGAATGAAATTCCATCGTACAGTATTACTGTAATGATTCCTTGATTATCTTAAACTACTTGTGAACTTATGTAATAGAGTGTGGGTCAAAGGGTGGCTCAATTTGTAATCAAGGAAGGAGCAGAGAGGAGAGAAAGCCTTGGAAATTTTCTCGTCGTAAATGCTCAATTAAGTGAGTGCAGGTCTCGTTTTCTGTGTATTGTGGAAGAATCTGTCTGGCTCCTCTGATCCGCATCCCTCCATGTAGAAAACATTTATTCATATGGTTCCTTCCAATCTGCGTGTCTGTCTATAAGAATCTTCCCAATTCAAGAATAATAATCTTTGATCATGAGGAATGGAGCTTTTGAGGTAGAAGAGATTTCCACCTCATTCTCTGATGATACGAAACAAGTAAAAGTAAAATTTTGATGTGGAAGGAGTTACATAATAATAACAATAATGCTACAGGTCTTCCTCTCCGTCTTCTGCTACAGTTGACTTGATGCACATGGTCGAAGGTTGGATTTTGGATTGAAGGAGGAAGGGTTGACTAAGTTTGTTTGTTTATATGTCTCGAGGGTAAAGAGCCACTTGGATGATGTGCAGTGGGTTGGAGAGTGGTTGTTGAAGGGTATTATTATCCTTCAGCCTGTAATTATAATTAGCAAATTTGTCTCTGATGAGCTCTGATTGCCCCATAATTACTATTTATTAGAGACCAGACTCGCCAACTATTTCATTAGAGAACATGAATACTCCTCTGCTTTATGTGTGCGTGTGTGTGTGAGTGTGTGAGTACACATTACATGTGTACACGGATGCTATTACTTGTTTCTTGCCCGTATTATTCAGTCTACGTTGTTTCGCCTGTCATTATCATGCATTTGTTTTTTGTGGAAGGCAATTAAATGTAGACTACAGAGGGAAAGAGAGAGAGAGAGAGAGACTTATTGAGACTAAATATATTTCAAGTACAATGTCTAAATGCGCTGGTATAATATCTACTGGGATTTAGATTGAAGTTAGGACAGTTCGTTGTAGCGTATGATAGGTTTTTGGTAACATATACGTACATACGTGTGTTTATTGTTTCAGTAAGAATCACACAATGATGGCTGAATGGGAATGAGTGTGAGTGTCTATAAAGTATAAAGTAATTTATGAGAGTGGAAGATGAAAGGGCAGGTAAAGAGCCAAAGGCTGGATGAAGAAAGCTGGCAGGGTTGAGTTTCACTTAAGTGAGTGACTGCCTCCTCCTCAAATGATTTAAGGGTTTTGATTCACCTCGGGATCAAAGTGAGTTATTCTTAAGAGGGAGTCTACAGATCTTAAGTCCCATGTAGAGAGTTTCGGTTGAGTGTCTTGAAATTACGTGAATTTACTATAATATTAAATAATTAATCTTAATTTCTGCAATCCAAGGTGAAAACTATGAGTAATCTACGAAGCTATACTGTCATCATTCAATCATTATAGTAGTATGACTTTCTTCTAAATAATTGCATAAAAATAAATCAACATGTATACAGTAGATTGTAGAGTAATTTCACTGAAAGTATTACATAAATCTGGAATGATAATTTTAATCGTAATACATAAAATAGATGTAACGAGTAGGAACGAAAAATATAATATATTTTAATTATACTATTCTATTCGACACATTTAACGCATTTTCATGGATGCATCAAGCAAACCTTGTCATCAAACTGATGACATGGAACTGCGCGTCTTCCCGTAAAGAACACGTAAATGTGTTCAGGAGTCAGGATCTGATTTTCCATGGCAGTTTCCAAGGATTTCAAACAATAAAGAATCCCAACTTCGTCCGCGATGAGGACAGAAATCTCTCCAGAATTTCCAGCTGGAAGCAAATTCACGATAAACTCTTACCGTTTTTTCGAAGAACATTGGTTCAAAGTCTACCTAACACACCATTCATTATGGCCACTGGAGGTCCTGACTTTCCAGAGGGTTTGGAAGCTGCGTTAGAAGCTTGTGCAATCAACAAATCTGACAGTGAACTCCGCCTTCCTTCCCAGGTTGGAAATGAAATCACTTTCTTGTAAAAATGAGAGATTTTCTATGTGATTCCATTTCTTTAGAGTTCCAGTAACATCTCCCTCGATTTGAAATCAGCTAATCCGGAATACATCCGACTGAAGAATGAAGGAAACGACTTGCATCAAGATGGAAAGTTTGAAGAAGCCTTGGAGAAATACAAGGAGGCTTTGCAATTCACATCGAATGAATCCGAAGTAGCAGCTTTGCTTCACAACGAAGGAGTTCTTTATGAGAGAATGGTAATAGTAACAATACCTGTCTGTTATTTGTCCTGAGGAAGGAAGGAAATTGACAAAGATTTGCTCTTCTTTCTTTCACACAGCAAAAGTATGAGGAAGCTGTGAAAGCGTACACTGAAGCTATTGAAAAGCGTCCTGGCTATTCAAAGGTGATGATGCGAAGGGCAAGACTTTACAAAGTCATGGAGCAGTTTGAAGAAGCCATGGATGACTTCGTGGTTGTCGCATGTCTCAACATGCAGTCGAAGGAAGCCATTGACGCCTCCATTTCTCCGTTACTTTCGGATCTTCTTGTTCAATACAGTAAGAAAATTACACTTGGATTAGTATTCCATACAATTGTTTGTGTTGTTAACTGTTGCTGTTTTGTTTGTGTTGTGAAGCTGAGTCGGAAGTTAAGAAAGTCATGGACAGCCGAGGCGGTGTTCTGATTCCTCCCAAGTACATCATTGAAGGGTTCCTCCGTCCTTTCTACTGTGATCCCGTGTCGAGAATCTGGAGAGGATTGGACAAGTCTCCCGTGGAAGAGGCATTGGCTGCCGGAGCGACTGAGGATTCTCTCACGTAGATTACAATTTGTAATGTATTCCTTTTAATAGATGACAGAAATACAAATGTATTTTTTTTGCAGTGGATACTTAGCTGCAGTTCGAGATCTGACGCATAAGAAGTATGAAACAGTAGCTGAGTTGTGTACAGAAGAGATAGCAAATCCAGACTCGAAGTATTTGATGGATGCTCACTTTCTCCGAGGAACGATGAATTTGATTTGGGGAAATATGTTGGAAACAGAAAAGGATTTGAGAAAGGTGGCTGAGAGTGCTGATGTCCCGAAAGAGGTGAGAGTGAGATTCTCGTAGAACTGAATGGATTTATTTTACAAAAAATAAATAAAATTGTAGATGCGAAGCAGTGCTCATCTTAAGCTGGCTTTGCGTCAAGTAACTCGTCACCCGTTGGATGTGTCGGAAGTTGCAGAGGATTTCCAGAAAGCGGAAGACTTTCATTCAGGAAATCCAGATGTGTATTTTCATGGAGCGTTGGTAATAGTGGAGAGAACCAAACTCCAAAGTAGATTAATTCTCCCATGGATGTTTAGAAACTGGATGTTTCTGGTGTTTTTGTCTTTCTGCAGACTTTGGTGGATCGAGCTCATCCTCAGGAAGCTTTGGAAATGCTTCTTCACGGAATGCAGATTTGTGGAGAGGCTTCTCCTCCGTTGCTGAAGGCTTTGTACTACACAATCAAATTCTCAATAGAACCGGATGAAAGTGCTCAGAAGGATTCGTTTGCAGTTCTGAGAGAAATCGAGTCGACTTTCGACTTGCCTGATTGTCATGAGATGTTTGCTCAAGTACGGTCGTCTCATCAGAGTTCGTTAAGTATTGGATATTGAATACATTTTAAGATGTCTCTTTCCCAATTTCATTAAAGGCTCTGCTGATGGCTGGAGAGGATTTCGTAGCGAAGATCGGTGAGCAGATGGACAAAGCCATAGCTTATGACCCGACAGATTCGATGTTCAGAATAAAAAAGAGTATGTGCAATGAATTTTGAAATACTTAATATTTTAAAAATTCTGGAGATTTACTACGCGATTTTTGATGTGAAAATAGTTATCATGGATCGCTTCAGTGGAAATGGAGAAAGTCTTCAACAACTCCAGGAATACGTGAAGACTGATCCAAACTCTTTTGCGTATTATCACATTGGACAAATGGAAATTCTGATGTAAGAAATTGAAAGCTACTATACACCAAGATTATTTGTAATAGCAGCCAGAGGCTTTATATTAATGGTGATTCTTGTGTGTTTAGTGGAAACATCGAACGTGGATTGGAAGCGATGGATAAAGCGATTGAACTTTCCACATGCAAGCATGAGCTTGAGGTTCGAATCGCATCTAAGCTGGAGCTGAAGTACCATTTGAAAATCAATGCGAAACTAGGAGAGATGGGAATGGGATCACTTCAGCATCGCCTGGAAGAGTTGACCTTGAAAGCATTCATGTAATAACACACAGCAATCTTCGTAAATGAATACTTTAAATACACAAAATATTTTAAGTAATTTTGTGAGCAAAAATTTGTAAAATTTTCACATTTCTCCTTCCTGAGCGATGCAAGTAAATCTATCAATAAAATTCTGTTTTATTCTGCACTCCCGTGAGATAAGATTACTTTTTATGGGCATCTCAGTAACTTGGGTTTATTGGCTCATCGATTGTTTTATTTTTATTATCGAACTTTATAATAGAAGGCAATACTTACTACCATATGGTCACTTCAGGCTTTCAGAGTATCAGTATTGTAGAAAAATGTATCGTGGAGATACATTTAATTTGAATTGAAGTGACGTTATCTACACCAACTGGTTGATTTCAAGGAGAATCTCAAAATGTATCTCCCGGTCTCGGTTGTACTTGTATCAGTTGGTCAGTTGCAATGGCCTTTGTGCATCCAGAGGGTTGATAAGTCGATAGATAAGCTGCGAACATGAGCAATCAAACCACCAAGTACCGGACCCTTAACCTCAGCTACTTGAAGGATGGAGGGTCGGATCAAGAAGCAAAAGGAAAGTTTGCTAGTAATCGAATTGTCACTTCTCGGGTAATATATTGCTACCTTAATTAATTAAGAGGTATTTTAATTGCTTGCAATATTTTAATTACTTGAAGTACACAATCCTGACCTTCGTCCCAAAGAATTTGTTTGAGCAATTCCGTCGGATGGTGAATTTCTTTTTCGTTTGTCTCATAATTATTCAGGTGAGTTGACATTTTGATAAGTGATTGTAGTATTAATTTGAGAACTATACAGGTTATTGTTGTAGGTGTCGATTGACATTCCAGTAAATCCGATTGCTTATTCAGCCGCATTTATATTCGTGATTGCTGTGACAGGAGTGAAACAAGGATATGAAGATTGGTGTAGACACAGAGCTGACAATAAAGTGAATTTTGCAACTGCCAATGTCCTAGTTCCTCGTACTGGTTCAGTTTCAGTATGGAATAATTTTTTAAACTTAAATTGAAGCATAAAGTATTTAATAATAAGCGTGAACTTGTAGAGCATCCACTCTAAGGATATACGCGTGGGACAAATCCTTAAAGTGGGTGAGAATGAAGATGTTCTCTGTGATTTACTTCTCATTGCTTGTGAATCCAAATTCGGCGAGGTTCAGTCGTTTTGTCAAATCACCACAGCTAATCTCGATGGTGAATCTAATTTAAAGGTATTGATTGGTGACATTCCTATTATGATAGCAAGACACTTCTGGTAAAGTAATTTACGAAATATTTGTTTTTGTATTTGTGAAATGTAGATGAGGTCATGTCCATCGAACTTCCATATTCAGATGACAGGTAAAGACGATAACTCATCAGCAGCAATTGAGGAACTGTCGGGTTGTACTCTGAAATATGACAATCCTGATTCCAACCTGTACAAATTAAATGGAGAAATAAATTGCTCATCCATTCCATCGATTCCATTTACAATGGAAAACTGCATTCTTCGAGGAAGTCAAGTCAAGAACTGCGGGTGTATTTATGGAATTGTAATTTACACTGGGAAGGAAACTAGACTTTCCATGAATTCGAATAAACCTAAAACCAGCAAATTCTCCACAATTGAAAAGTACGCACATAACAATTCAAGTATATCAGTACCTACATATTGTACTAATTATAAACTACTGCTTAATTTATAGAACGATGAATAAGATTGTCATTGGAATGTTCGTAGTTCTCATCACATTAGCGTCGAGTTCTGTTGGATTATCTTTCTTGTACAAAAATAGTACTTTTGGTACGATTCGATTGTATAGTTTTAATCCAAATAATCTTAAAATGACTGCCTTAATTATGTCCTTGTTGGAAACAGATAAGATGTGGTACTTACCACAAGACGACAATGACTCGAAACACGGAGTTACTATATTCTTTTCGTACTTGGTACTTCTGTGCTACCTCATCCCTGTGTCTCTTTCTGTGACATTTGGTGACCCGCATATAAGATTCAGATGACTTATATCCTGTCACGTCCTCTGACTTTTAATCTAACTATGGAAAATGTATCTTTGTTTTAGAGCTTCAAAAGCTGGGATGCAGCAAATTCTTTCCTTGGGATAGAGAAATGACTTGTGATAAGACTGGGACTAAACCGTTATGCAACACATCAGACTTGAACGAGGAATTAGGGCAGATTCAATACTTATTTACTGATAAGACTGGAACACTAACGGACAATGAATTAGTCCTGTGCTACTGTTCCATCCAGGGAGTCAAGTACAAGTACAACGATGAAGAAGGGAGTCTCTCCGAAATTAGTAACGCAGATGACCTGAATAATACTGACGGATCGAGTATTTTAATAAATCCACCTTATAGAGGAGAATTAGGGAAGTTCTTGGAACTACTGGCGTTGTGTCATTCAGTCAAAGTTCTACAGCAGTCAGGAGACATAAATGACAATCAAGAGCCTCAGTACCAATCTAGTAGTTTAGATGAGGAGATTCTGGTTAAAGCAGCTTACAGGTGAGTTACACCTTTCTCAGTTTTGTTGAATGAGTTGATTCAAATTAAACCTGCTTTCAAGATTAGGAACGAAGTTTGTAGAAGAAAGCAATGATCAAGTTTATGTGGAAGGACATGGGCAAAAGGAATCATTTACACGGCTTTCAGTATTGGAATTTGACTCAGGTAGAGACACACTAAATTGCTAAGGAGTTCTACTTGTAGATCTAAAAAATTTGCTTCTTTAGAGAGGAAATGCATGTCAGTGATACTAAGGCGTAACAGCTCTAACGAAGTATTGCTATTTTGCAAAGGAGCAGAATCGTCCGTCTTGCCAAACTGTGAATCAGTCCATGTGGATTTAGTCAAAACTACAAACAACGATGTTCTTGAATTTGCGAAAGTAATTTCTCTGCATGTATTAACGTTAAAATGTAAGTTATACAGTATTAAGTAAGTTTTCTTTTTGAATTTGAGAAAAGCTTGGACTGAGAACGATGGTCATGGCGTATCGGAATTTGAGTGAGGAGGAAACAGATTCGTTTTTGAAGAACCAACAAGCTGTAAAGGACAGTCCTGCAGAGTTAATCTCTTTGTTCAGAAGTGTTGAGTGTAACTTAACTCCACTTGGGTGCACTGGAGTGGAAGATAAGTTGCAAGAAGGAGTTTCTGAAACGCTGGAAGCTCTTCAGGAAGCTGGAATAAGAATTTTGATGCTCACAGGAGATAAGTTAGAGACTGCAGTTAGTATCGCTACTTCTTGTGGCTTGTTGAAGGCTTCTGAAGCTGAACAGAACAAGGAATTTGATAATTTAGCAGTGATCTCTGAAGAAACGGATGTGGAGTCCGTGGAAAGGAAGTTGGAGAAAATCAGGTACTCTCAACGTCTCAAGTGCTTCACTGAATACTTCAGAACATTCGGTATCATTTATAAATGTGTGGTTCTTTTATTTAGGCAAGATATGAGCCAAGGTAAATCCAAGTCGTTGGTGATGGATGGATCCAGTTTTGCAATGGCTGTTGAGAAGTACAAACGTACACTAGCGTTCATAATGATTCACGCTGCGTCTGTCATTTTTTGCAGAATGGCTCCTTTGCAAAAGTCTCAGGTGAGGATAACAGTTACATAATTTATTGAATTCGTTTGAAAAATCCTATTTCTGGTTTTTGAACGCAAATAGGCAGTAAGTTTACTGAAGAACAATCGAGGGAAGGTTTTGAAAACTTGTGCAGTTGGTGATGGTGGAAATGACTGTGCAATGTTAAGGGAAGCTCATTTGGGAATCGGTATGTTACATGTGGACACTAATTAAACGATTAAACAGTATGCAGATAATAGATGGGGAGTGTTCTCGTGAAATTAACTTTACTTTGGTAATCAGGAATCATTGGGAAAGAAGGATTACAAGCTGCCAGAGAATCTGACTTTGCAGTACCACGATTTCGATTTCTGCAAAAAGCAATTTTGGTTCACGGTTATTGGTACTACTACAGACTGGCAAGTTTAATCACCTACTTCTTCTACCGAGGCGTTGTGTTCATCTTTCTAATTTTCCTGTATGGATTCGATAATGGATTCTCTGCTACAGTACGTATCTTCATATAACTTTAAAGATATTTGTATTTGAAAGAAATAGTAATTAGACTGTTTTATTTAACTTTTCAAGACGATTTTTGACTCCAGTTTTGTAATGATGTTCACAATCGCGTTCACCTCAGGTCCAGTTCTTGTTCAGGGATTGACGGATCAATCGCTTAGTAAAGAAGAACTCCTCGTTGATCCTTCAGCCTACAAGACTTTGAGAGACAATAAAATGCTGAGCTTTTCAAGAACTTGGAGGTGGTTCCTCGTAGGAGCCTGGCATATCGTTTTGTGTTATTATGTTCCAAGATTTGTGTGGTTAGAAGGTCTCTCTGGATTCCATGATTATGGAGCATTCAGCTTATTCATCAGCACTTGTGTAGTCATCACATCTGATTTAAAGGTTTGTAAATGGCTTCGTTTCTGGAAAAAAGACTTCTTCTAATTGTCTTTTAATTTGTGAATACGAAGGTTCTTGTGGAAGCCAGTTACTTTACGTGGCCAACTTTAGTTGTCCAAGTTTCGTCCTACTTATCAATGCTGGGATTCTACAGTATTCTTTGCCAAATTGGAACGTAAGTTTGAAAACTTCGATGGAATTATGAAATGAATTGTCTAATTTATTTATTTGTGAATCTGTATGGTTCTTTCTTTCTCATCAGAAATTCCTCTGGACTGCTCAGCTTTACTTACTACCCTTTGCTGCAACAGACGGAATTTTGGCTGAGCGTTGTGTTAATTGGAATACTCAGTGTGATTCCTGATTTAGTATTATTTTATTTCAACATAGGTAGAAGATATTATAAGAGCTAATGAGAATCAAATTAAACAGAAGTGATGTTACAGTTTGAAAGATAAGTATGGTTGTTAAATTGTTAAAGCAGAAAGAGCTGTTGACTGCAATTCTGCAATAAGAATTTTTCGAATTCACTAGACTTTTTCCTTCTTATTTTGATCGCTTGCACATTTCCAAAGTGAAAGGTTCGTAGCTCTGGATGAAAGTTCTTCCTGGAACGGGTGTAAGTTTTGAATTGGCAGTTGGTTTGAAGTAGTAGTCTTTCAAAATGGTTGCCAAAGTCATTTGTATTTCTTCCTTAGCAAATCTCATTCC
>JAQGAD010001710.1:0-17527 GCA_034696625.1 Isotomurus palustris | reverse complement strand
ACACCACACACACACACACCACACACACACACACCACACACACACACACACACACACAAGTATATTCCTTAAGGTGCCCTATTTCCCCAAAAAGTCTCACAGTGACGGTGGTGACTTTGCTCAGGCCACAATTCTATCACTTTTGACATTCGTACTTTACTGCCCAATGTAGAATAGGTAGACGTGTACACAGTCTCTCTCTGACCTTATTTTATACACCCTCTCTCATCCCCAGCCATTATCGATTGTACATAAAGTTAAATAGACTTTAATATCCCTCGGGTAATGAGCCGAACTTGGAAAGACATAACCACTAACTAAAACTCACCAAGTAGCCCGTTACAATGCACTAAACAAGATGTAAAACGTTGTATTTAGTTTAGTGTAGCAAGTGCAGTGGAAATCAATAGTGTATAATAAGTAGTGATACACAAAATCACTGTGAAGGTGTCTGGAAGTCATTAAAGAGCAGACGATATATCTCTCTACGGTTCACGCCTATAATTCTAATTCATCTGTAGGGATTTAGTCTGCTGCTTCTGCTGCTGCTCTGTATTTTATGCAGAGCAGCTTTGTTTGTGGTAAGTTTATGTAACAGTGTGAGTCGATACAAGTGTCGTAATTCAATCCACAGTGCCGCATAATCGCATAAGTTAATTGGCAACAGAACTAGCTGCTAGCTACATTCCAATGTTATTCTGACTACAGTAGAGTGCTGCGGCAGAGAGTAAAGGGCTCAAAGAATTTGCGCAACAAAGAAAGTTAAAGATGCATGGTGAACACACATACACTATTCCATTTGTAACATTTAATTGACTGAGCAAAGGAAATTCGTCTTTGTGGTTACAATAAGTAATGATAAAACTTCCTTAATTGCTTTCTCCACATGGACAAACTTTCTCAAAAGTTTCCCACAAAACCACAGATTCTTTCAGTCGCGAAAACTCTTTGATTCTGGGCTCTTCTTCTTTCCGCTGTACAATGGGTGGATTCATCGACCTTTTAAAACCCCAAGGAATTCTTGCATAATTCAAGCATCGCTATGCTTTATGCAAAATCTGAATGCATACTATACAATCTTTATAGAAGCAATGGACTTATTTCTCCTAATAATTCACCATGGGCGTACCGTCAACTTGACTGTGGGAAGCCTGTACGCTTTTTGTTTAATGGCTTAATGAGTTCCAACCTTTATAGTGTAAAAATATACACACAGAGGGAAAGTTCCTTTCCAAGCCTTTCACTTCCATCTTCACTAAACGGCAGCAAGTCAGCAGCAGTCTCAGCAGTATGACCTTTCCATTCGCAGTCCATTCATTCATTCATTTTTCCTTTGATGAGTCCCATTGTTCTCCCATTTACACTCAAATCAACTCGAAATATACCACAAATTCTAAATTGCAAATTTCTTCTTCGTTTAGTTACAATTGACAAATCAAAAGACTCTCGAAGATTCTGTACAGAGTCAGCATAAATCAAACCTCATCAGTCCTTCGAGCTAAAATTAGAATCGCTGTATAGTTTAAAAAATTCCCTAAGCTTTGACGTGTTTGATAACGTCAGCAACTTCTCCGAATGTTCAATAGACAGCTTTCAAGACAAACCGGCTTCTTTTCTTTTAAAGACCTTCTTCTCAAATCCCCAAGTTTTCTTGTGAATAAATAACCTCCCGTTAAGTGTACACATACAATCTCTCACTAAATGCATGTCCTCTTCTTCGTCTTTTATTAACAACGTCGGAGTAGCCTAAACTTGCATACATTTTTAATTCCACTCTTCAGATTAATCTCCTTCAAGACTTTGTGATGGCAAAATCAATAATTAACTTTTGTCTTGAAGTAATTTTAATGTACAACCCATTACTTCCCAGTAAACTTTCACTCTGAAAACTCCCGAGTATCTCTCTCAACTTCCGAACTTGTGATCTACTCTATCCACTTGACTTCTCCAAGTATATTAACACTTGCAAAAGCAAGTATACAAAATAATATTTAACTTTATAGCAGAAGCTTATCTAAAATGATATTAAAAGAAATGACGTATACACGGGAAAAGAGAGAGAGAGAGCTTGGATTTTATTTTATAGGGCAAAGTTGAAAGTGTAAAAGACTTGGAATGAAGAAGAGCATTTGGTAGTTGGTGACTTCCGCCCATAAAAAATGCGCCTAAGTAGCTGGAGAAAGCTACTTGGCCACATAAAATATTTGTGGAATGGACCAGTCAACGATCCTTCCTTCATCATTTCACGTAACAAAAGAGGATTGGGAATTCCACGAACATCTTTCTTATTCCCAACTAGCGAAGCCCTTCACGAAGCCTTGTTACTCTGCACGCGAATCTCTCTCCTCTCTCCTGTCCATCAGTAATGGACCATCCATGTGAGTTGGCCCATCTTTACTTCTTCATGCAGAAAGTAATACTCTTTGAATATTTAAAACTCGTAAAAAGTGTGCCATGTGTGGATTATCATGCCCACAACTGACGGGGAAACTTCTCCAGGGTAAAATGGTAAAACTACCTACTTACCTTCATCATGGGAAACCACTCGCCCAGAAAACAACCCGAGAAAGCTCTCTCTAACAATACACGCAAAGCGGAGTGAAAGAAGTTCTTCTCAGTATGTCTACTTAATTTAAAACTGCACACAAATGGGTTGGTACACACACACACACACACACACAAACACACACAAGCTTTTTCCCTTATGCACACACATCACATACTTATATGAGGTTAGCTAAAGTAGACCAACAAAAGTGCTTTGTAACTTTCACTCATCGCATCCCCCGTAAGGATAATGAAGGCTGACTCTCCACTCTTCTTTCTCCTGTCTCTTTTTCCACACACTCTACTTACTTGCCCCACCAAGTGGAAACTTAAGGGGCCTTAAACTCTTCGAAATATGCTTTTAGATTTTTCTTTGCTTTCTCATACACTTAACTACGCATACCTACACATACACAGTTATTTATATAGGCTCTTATGCCACCACCATTCCATAAGGTTCAATTTTACTTTCAATCAGGGAGTCAAAGTAAGCTCAACGCTATCTACTGTAGCATCAAATAACCTAAAAGTGTGTGTGTGTGTGTGTGTCTGTTGCTTTCACGAGAATTAAGTTTTTGTCATTTAGATCAATTGGAGGTCGATATTTTATATTTTAAACCCTTTCTCGCTGTGTGTGTTGCGGAGATCGAGTGTGTTGGGCGAAGTGTCTGGACAAATGAACAGGGGATCTTGACAAGACCTTCGGTGCTTTCCATCTAAACTGACACTGAAAAGTGAGGTCAGAAGTTGCTACTTTGTGTTCCTCTCGACACTCCAGCAGCAGGAAAGGAGGAGAGAGCATTAAATATTCCGTCTGAGTTTTTGAAAAGATGCCCTCGCCTTACTTGAATAGAAATTGGACAAGCAAACCTCTCCTCTTGTTGTTTTGTATTTTACGACTCTCTCCCACGTTCACTTTCTCTGTCAAGGAATACAAATGCCCACACAAGTAATACTGACTGCCGAGGCTAAAGTCTAAAGAGACTATCAACGTGAGCTACCTCTGCTCTTCATCCTTTCCTTCAAAGTTACTCAAACACACACACATTATTACATACATACGGGTAGTAAAAAGTCTACCCACCAGCACCAACTTCCAACCAAGCCAACATTCAAGGCACCTTAAGCCTTGAAGAAAGGGTCGTGAACTCTCCGTGGGAATCTAAGTGAAGACAACATAAAATACGAACACACATCACATGCGTCTCTTTCCTCAAAGGCACTCTTCCCCTTCTCCTTAACATAAATACACTCACGCATTTCCTACTACTCCTCACGTAAAAGTCTGTCAGTTAAGGTCACTCGGAACCGAGTTTTAGATGGCCATTACTATTATATTGTTTCACATTACTGCAACAAACTAACGAGAGTCGTTGCCTTCACTTCTGCGTCCAGATGAAAGTATGAAAGTATGAAAGTATGAAAAGGAAAGCTTTCTCCACGCTCAGAGATGTTTACTGCCTGCAGAAAGAAAAGGCTTATTACTGAGACTTATCATCACACGAGATCATTCCATAATGTGTGTGTAGGGAAGCTAAAGCTAAAGCCCGTGTGTGTGTATGTCCACCGTGGCCAAAGTGAAAGGAGGCCCGTTTATATATGTAATGGTCTTTAGACATTTAAAAGAACGTATGACCTTCCGTCTCATAAAGGTTGACATTTTATGGCCAAGTATTGTCGGTGGAAGTCCTGGCGTAATGTTTATTATTGGACTGAATGGGGTCATCAGCTTGAAAGATGGCAAGACTTTCCCTACCTTTATTATTATTTAGTTGGGGCGATTTATGATGATGATGGACGATGGAGAGAGTCGACAGTCGACATCCCACCCACCCACACTGTCGCTCACTCTTCACATAAACTTTCTCCACTTTCTCCAACCCACATGGGCATTTGCCAAACTACTCTTCACATTGTACAATGTATTTATACTCTCTCTCTCTCTCTCTTTATTTCTCCATTGAGTCTGCATGTCACTTTCTTCTTGTCCATTGTCGTCCTTCTGCATCCGGCCTGTTTCTTCTGAGGATTTCCTCCAGAACTTGCCGTCGCTTTCTTTCATTCGATCCGTTTAGCAACTCGCTGTGACGTAAAGCCAATGGCACACACACACAAATTTGAAAGAAAAACACAACACTTCAATTAGTCGAAGAGAAATCCACTCAAGTGTAAAGGACGACAAGAGGCAGACAAGCTAAGTCTCACACGTTCTCTACGCTTCACGAATGCATAATTACTTCCCAAAATAAATGTCTCCCTACAACAAAATTCAATTCCACGTTATCCTTCCTTTCAAACACGCGCTTTTCATCTCGAGTTTTCACTTTTTACGCTCCAACAGCTCACAACCAAGTTTGTTTAATTACTAATGAGTTATTTTATTAGAAAAATTAAACGCCCGATACCAAATTAAAGGCTGAGAGAAAGTCAACTGTATGAAAATTAAAAACGTGTGTACAGCGAGCGAAGTTCTTCCTACTGCTCCAAGTCTCACATTAAAAGTTGGAGAAAGCACAAAAGTACTCCTTCTTTTTATTTTGATTACATTTCCATCCCGAGTTTTTTCTCCAGAGGCACTTACAACGGAACTGGAAGTGACAAATAGGCGAGTGCTGAATTTCTTGGTACGTAAATCTATTCTCGAACAACAGCCGACAATAATAATGCAAAAGGAGGCATTAATTTGATCTCAAACTGAGATAAAAATGGCGAACGAAAGAGAAAAATGGCCCACGCACTGTGGCTCCCCATCATTCCACATGTAAAATTACTATTGCTGCTCCTGCTGCTCTCCTTCCTCTCAAAAACATTCGCTTTCAGAGTTCTTTTTAGGCCAGCAGGGCTCTCACAGTGTGTAAATTTATTTCACACTACGATGCTTTATTAATCTTGTATTCGTCTAGATCCTAGATTCTAGATTCTAAATCAGCAGCAGCTGAAGCAGCTTAGCCTAATACTTTCACTTAAGTATATACTTTCTCCTTGGAGAAAGTTCAGCTCTCTCTCTCTCTCTCTCTCATTGAAGTGTCACACATAAAAGCAAAAAGCGAATCCGTTCTTTACGTAATTCCTCATTTTTTTGGGTGTTCATTCACAGAAAGATGAAATATGAAATTAGCATACTCTTAACTCTTGACTCTATTCCATTTCCAAAGATGAAAGAAGAAAAGTTTGCAATAATTCTTGATATTAAATATAATTGGGTAAATCTCCAGTCCCTTCCTTCCCTACAGATTTCTTCTTTTTCGAAATCAGACAAATAGGGAAGGAGTCAAGGAGAAAGTTGTGTTCTACTTTCCCTTGAACTCGCATCTCCTCTTTGTGTTTGCGTTCTGTGCTTTATTTCGAGATTCCGACTAAGGAACTTCGGATGAGTCTTGAACCCATAAATTCACGTGGGGAATAGGAGACCTCCACCAAGAAATCGAAAGTGAGAGTGAACACTACTACAAGTACACACACTATAAACTCTAATGCTCCAATATATAATCATAGGTTGTAGCTTTGTACGAGTTCTTTTGAGATTAGATGGCCTTCTTCCCATCCCATCATCCCGTCAAGTGAAATCTGAGATTGATAACCCAAAGAAAAGTTTACGGCCTAACCAACTACACACACACACACACACACAACCACCACACACTACTTTCTCATTGCTTCCGTGACTTACTGCCTCCTATTTTTCTGACATCAAATGCTCTCCTATTTCCCTCGTTCATCGTCGCAATGAGATTTGTATGCTCACTTCTCCTGTCCCATAAATTATCAGGTGAAGGTGAACTGGTGAACGCTGCTGCTGCTGCTCTCACAGTAAAAGTAAACCTCAGAACTCAGAACTGCCCACAGATTCCTCCTTACAAGCAAATCCTCATGGAATAGTCTGAGTTGTCTCTCTGTTATTACAACAACGACACAACTTGCACCGCATTAGCAAAGCAGTCTGCAGTCTACACGGAATTCTTAAAAGAAATGGGGCAGTCTCAAGGTTACTCTGTTTATTAGATAAAAGGCGAGAGAAAGAAATCCTGAGAACTTTTGACAAATCTTGAGGGATTGTTGAGGAGTGGAAACAAGTGGGCTGTGGCTAATGTAAAGGTAATGACTCAGTATTAGGGCAGTTTTGGCAGTAAACGGGAAAAAATGTGGGGAACGAGTGACTGTAATGGAAAAATATGTTTCAATTAGCACCTCTCTCCTGCCTCATTGGATATGTTCAATCGTTGGTTAGGTGTGCTTTCTCCTTTCCCCTTAATCCACGAGTGGTAGTTAGCTTAGAGCTCGCAGCCACGATGAGCTCAGGGGAAGTTCCATAAAGGCAAAGTAATTTTAGAAGAAATGGACGTCTACGAAAGTTCGCCAGAATTGTAAAAACCTCTAAATTCTTATTTCCGAAGGGAATTAAAGGATAACCTGGAAGGATTTTGAAAGTAGGAGCAGCAGCCTTTAACTTTCTTCCCTTCACACACATCTCCACTTCCTTGTCCTCCTGAATTATATATTGAAATCCTTCTGACCTCTCGACCTCCCCTGTACATTTCCTTTCAAGATGCAACAACCGTACACACTTAATCCTACCGTGGCTGCCTCAATGGGAACATTAAGGAATTAATGTTTTTCGACCCAAACCTCCAACCTCATACTTACATACAAACGTACATACATACATTCAAACATCCCTTCAAGCTTTACTTCTTGATTGCCAATTCACATATTCATTCCTTTCAGACTTTCTCCTTCCCGTCCCTCCTCTTCTTTCAACCACACATTTCCCTCAGAAGCCTTAGAGAGTCTTAGATTTCCAAAAGGAGGAAGACGCACGGAGCAATTACACACCCATCGCTTCACATCTCTTTCAGTTAGGCTTCTCCCGAGAATCCTGCTTTTCAATTAACACCAAAGTCTTAATTGAAGCGTTCTCAGAAACCTACGTAATAATATATCGTCTGTGGTAGTACGGCTTACCCAACAAGACAACGCCATCCCGTTTACTTGGCGCAAGGGTGTTTCATTTCTGAGAATAATTGAATGAGTGAAATCAGACTTGTGGGAATATTAAACAGATGTTGGCCTACTGTATACGCGTCCTCTTTCACACACACATATTAACTCACAGGCTGTTTTGTACGCAAACAGCCACGCAAATGAAGAAAACACATTCATCTGAATTTAAATTAATTACACTTTAATGAGACTCTGACACTCTCTGCGTATTTATGGTTTCACAAGCCTTCTTCCAAATGATTCTTCATTTGTGAGCTCTTACAGATTCAACCACAGAGCTCATCTATCTTCTGCGTAATAATATAGCTTGATTGGATTTAATAATAATTTCCATCAGCTGTGTGGCCTAATAATAAATTCCCATTCACACGGGAGAGTTAAGGACAACCCTTGAAAGTTCAAAGTGTAACTTTTCACTTGGCAGTTACTTATACTTTATTGGAGTGAAGGAAGAACGCATCATGAAGAATAATTGGACACACACACACAAGATTCGGGGAATAATCTCAGAGTTATTTATTATTAAAGGGGAGTGTGCACACACATTCAAAATTCAAGCTAACTGCATTCAAGTGGAAAATAACTTTCTCCTTGAATAGCACCCGTCAAGGGAGGAACTCTCTTCAAGGAAGTGTAGGAGATGCGTTTTTTGTTAAAAAAGCAGACAGGCTGAGAGAATAAAAGGAAATGCATTTGTGGAGTGCAGTGTGCGTCTCTAATGTTAATGTATAAGAATGAATAAAAGGAATGCGAATATATACTCACTCCGTACTCCCATCCTTCATTCATAATAAACAAAATCCAAGTCTAAAAAAAGCGAGAAATCAAAGAGTCTGGCAGATATTGCGTGAACCATGTAATATGGAATTTCGTGAGTGCCATTCAATACGGAAGATTTGTATAAGTTATGCCTTCTCTTTTTACCCACCACCAAGTTACATTTTCTCTTCTTTTCTACTCTTTACGAAGAATTCTACTAGGAGAGTTCTACAATGCATCAATTCCCATTCTTACGATTTCTCCCAAGAAGGATGAGAAGGAAGCAAGGCTAAGTTCTTCTCTAACCGAACTCACACACATGCACACAACTCACCAAGATTATTTGCTGCACACTCACACACTTTCCCATGACTTATTCCTTTTTCCGTTCTTCGTAGAAAGTCCCAAACTTTTTTTTGTATCAAAAGTGTAGGAAATGCAAAAAAGGGAGAAAGTTGGAATTACATTTTGGAGGGCACACAGACCAACTGCTAAGGCTTCGTGTTGTGTAAAATGAATAAAAGGAGAATAATGGATTTCTCTTTTACTTTTGACTTATCCTTCTCACAGCTTCTGACTCACAATGAATGTTAAGGAAGAAAGGCCCGTGTGTGATATCTCCGTATAATATGAATGTGTTCTCTCCCACTACAAAAAAACCGTGAAAGCATTGATGTTTCGTCTTAGACAACCACTTAAGTGTCAAGCACGGGACTTGTCACACATAAGACTACACGTAAAACAAGTCACACGAGTGGGAAACGAGAAATACCACGCAGCGCTTCTTTTTGTGCTTTCTACTAAAATGTTAACGGAGCTCTACACTATATACACACAACAGTCTAATTCAAGTGCACTCTCCTCCTTCTATGAGTAGCACCGGAAATTGCGGAATTGTTCTTTTGCCATTTCTCTCGAAACTTTCCCTCTCACACATAATACCTACACGTGTAATATACCTACACCATCTAATTGGGATTTTGTGTAACGGAAGCTCAAGAAGTTCCTTTTTATCTGAATTCCCCGAATTTATCTGATTCACGAGTAAAAGTAGAGTAATTTTACTTTGGAGAAAGTGACAGGTGAATAATTACTTTTCCAGGTAGTCCCACCACATTTACTCTCTCTAAGAATAAAATAAGTCTTTCAAATCTGCAACTCAGTCTTTCTCTATCAAGTGACGTCTTTGAGCTTATCTAAATACTCAAAGTAGGTTTACGTCAAGATGAAATTCAAAGTGTGGTGAACTTTTCTCTTGATTAGTTGCACCACAAGAGAAAGTCAGAGAAAGAGACTTTTCATTTGAGGAGAGAGAGAGAACTGTGGCCACCGGTGGTGGTGATAATAATATTCGGAGTAAAATGACAGGATTAAGTTATACAGACTCCCGTTTAGCTCTTGGGGAAAGGAGGAGATGAGATTTGAGAGTATTTGGGGATAATGGATGTGTCACTCCATATCAATATCAAAATGGAGTCTTGAGAGGAAAGTGTGTGTGAAGCAAGTGGGACTCCATCTGCAGCTATGAAAGCAGCTCCTTCCTTTCAAATGATAAAGAACTTTCACCACTCAAAGTTAAGTCCACGGCCAGCGTCTTCAGAAATCACCTGCAAAATTCTTCCTACTTTCCAAAATAATTTCAGCTTGAAATGGATGAAACTGAATTTATCTCATCGTTTCGTTGTCCACCGGCTTGGCCTCCAGAAATCGGGGATTTCTGGACTTTCGCTCGGTCAACTGAAAACTGAATTATTTACTTTTCTCCTCCAACACGACTTGGCCCATTGTTCAATGTCTGATGAAATGAAACTGCATTCAATTGCATTTCCTCCTCGAGCAACGAGAAAGAGAGAGAGAGAGACGGAAGTGTACAAAAACTTTCGAGTATTACAAATGACCACTCCGTAGTTTTACTTTCATCAGCAAAGTTTCTCTCTCAGCTAGAAAAGACTTCTCCACTTGAATTGGCTCGAGTAATTCCTCCCAAACTTTGTTTTCATCCCCTCTTCATTTTCTAATGTCCTTAGGAAATCCTCCGTTATTTGAACTCGCTGAATTCCTTGAAGCGATCCCTCTTCTCAAAACGGCAGCAACGAGTATCATACTCGTCCTCGGCTTAAAAAACTCTCAGAGACATTCTTCCTAATTTCAAATTCCGACCAGACCGAAAGATAAACTGTAACTTTGTGTGTAGACTGTGTGGCTGTTTAATCTTCGTTTACATCCCTCTCCCTCCTCTCCCATTAAACTTAGCTCCTTACTTACTTTGAGGTCCACTAATATGACAGACAACGAACTACACGGACTTTTATCATTCTTCACCAACTTTCTCTCTTTCGTCCTTCCATTGTCTCCTTGGGCTGAATCTCAAATCTCACACACACGTACACACACACACAGACCTCCAATCTCACTGATGACTTACAATGTGTAATTTCCTTCCTCAAATACATTCCATTTAAACCTCCACTCTTCATCTCATTCTCCCCCATTTAAATTCCTACTTCAGTTTTGTCAATATTTGTACTGCTGTTTCATGTTCCTCCCCATTTTTTCCTACAAATTTCCAACCAGATACCAATCACCGCCTAATTTCCTGTCTTTCTATTCTCATTTCTCCTTAAAATGGAATGCGATTCGTTTGCAACTGATATTTTGAAACGACTTGTCATGCTGGAAGACACTAAACACCAAATGAATTGCTCAGAGTTCCCATTAAGCAGCTTTATTCACTGCGCTCAACTTCATTAGAAATGAAGCCCAATTGATTTTACTCTCTCCTATTACCTTTTGAATTTACATTAGTGATATACAAATTCACATGCAACCGTGTGCAGTGAGAGAGAGACTGCCTGCAAGCCTGTGAGGCTCTGTGCTTTCAGTTTCGCTCAGATTTAAGTCCGAAGCTTATAAAGGCTGCGTAGTCCTTTCTAATTGCTCTTTCTCTCTCTCCCGTCTTTTAGTGTGTGGGTCTGAAGTAATGCGAACCAGGTGGAAGTAATTATCTCCGTGACAGGTGCAGTTTATGGTCCTAATTGAAATAATTTCTTGGTCTTTGTACATTCAAACCATACCCTGTGTAGTAGCACTATATACACTGTGGTTGTTGCATTTATCCTTCCTTCTTGGAATTCGCAATCTCTCCTTCCTTCTTCTCATACAAAGCGAAAGTGAAACTCTAACGAATTGCTGAGCACTAAAAAGTAGGACACACCTCAGAACTCAGAGTAGCGCATTCTTCAGTTGAGTTTACCTCAGCCTTCCTCTAATAAACCACACGCTGCGCTTTGACAGCTGATGGAACATTAAAAGTGAAGCTCCTTCGTCGTCCTCAAAGAATGAAAAGTCTCTGAACACTTCCTCCGTATCCTTCACCTTCACAACGGCTCATGAACTTCTTCCTCTTCTTCTTTAAAGTGTAGAAAACGACCCAAGTGAATTCTTCCTCCACTTCCTGTTCCAAACTTCTTTTTCTTCTTCTTTGGAGCCACCACAGTTCTTTCCTCAGATGAGCTTCTTTTATTCCCATCTCAGATCAACTTTAACTTAACCTGCCAACCTGCATACATTTCCATCCTACACACACACACACACACACACGTCTATTCAAATTCTCTTCTTCTCATTCACATTCTTCTCCAATCTTGTTGAATTTCTTTTCACCGTCCTTCATTCTTATCTGCCTCGTCCATGTGGCTCTCCTTCATCTTGGCTGGTTGTGTCTCCGCCCTCATTCCTCCATAGGGAGACACACAGATGAGATTCCTCTGTGAAACGACGATCAGAGCTCATCTTTGAAGAAATAAGCCACCCTGAGGAACTAGCAGTTCACTCGTCCCACCCGCACCAAAAGGAAAGGAAAGTAGCCCATAATCGCAATCTTATCTGCACCCATATTGCCTACTTACTTTCCTCCAGTTAATTTGCATACACAGTCGTTTCCTTTCTCATTGCATCATTGTACTCCAATAAATATGGAGAAAGCAGTCTTCCACACACACACACAAAAAGGTTATTGAATTCATACGCATTCATCACTCCAATTTATGCTCACACACACACACACAATTCCTTTACACACAGAACTCCAGCAGAGAACGAGCCAGTCAACACATTCCCATTAAATATGAGAAAAAACACACATAATGTACGATGTACCAAATGGCTCTCATTCTTTCTCTACATTGGCATTGTCTTAAACGATGAAGTGGTTAAAGCGCAATATGGCCCACGATTGTCTTCCTACTAAAAAACATCCCTACTTTCCTACTTCCAATAACTCTCTCTCCCATTTTATTCTTATCTCCTTCCTTCTACTTTCTACTACCTTCTCCTTCCACACAGTCACAGTATACATGCTATACGGGTTTTGCAATTTTATTGCGAATATTTTTTCCTTCCTCAAGAAATATGAATAATTTTGCGTTTCTACTCTCTCATTTTACTTTCTAATCCCCGTATCTTTTGTTATGCTATTGTTTCTCAGGGAATACTTTGACAATAGGATGGAGAAAGTAGATACGGCATGATGAATGTAGTCGTAAAGTAAGATAGGTTCTCGTATATCTCCTCCCTCCTTATTCCTAAGAACAAACTTCTATGCACACTTCATCGTAACTCGTGTATAGAAACTACAAAGTCCTCTCAGTCCTCTGCACACAGTTTAGATCTATTTTAGTCATCCTGTGGTATAGTCAACTAAGCTTCCTATATCTATATACATTACTATAGTCTCTCCCTGTGTGTGAAGTGACGAGGAAAGTGAACTGTGCATAGATAAGCCATTAATGTTTGCGAGCCTCGTACAGTGCAAAATCTAATTTAAAATTATACAACTTCTTCGTAGAATTCATGCCACAATTGGTAGACTGTGATGAGGTTGATGGCTGAGCTTTTTAGTTGCCAAATAAGCACGGCACTTAGGATCAAAGTGTGTGTAGGTTCCTAGAGACTAGAGACAGAGAATTGTCTTAACGTAAGAGGCCAATTGGGTTGAATCCTCTTGAGAAGAATATCAGGACATGAAATGCATTCAAAGTAATCTGAAACAAAAGCCGAGAAGAGAGCGAGAGATATGGGAAGAATGGCTGGGATGCAGGAGAGCCAGGCTACGAGGAATTAAACTTTGGAGCTTCTTCTTCAGCGTTTTAGTAGGTCACAAGTAGTGGACTAATATTCCCCAGATTCACAAGCCCACCACAAGACTCAAGACGACGACAATGACGCCCACTTTGTTGCATTACGACTTACTTTCATCCACGAGAGATTCCTCTGCTTTCTCCATTACAAATGCCACGCTATGGATGTGCAAGGAGAGAGCTATAAAGGAGGCTTTATGGGAAAAAGCCACCGAGATGAATGGATAAGGTATTAGGGAAAGTTCAAAGAGTATAATTTCAGAGTATGAATAGCTAATAAAGTCTTTTAAAATGACACTTGATTCGATTATTCACTGCGTACATAAGCAGCAGTAGGCGTCTAGGCTTCTTAGGCTTCTTCCCCCATCGACCGTCTGCTTTCACTTCTGAAAGACGGGAGAGACGAGAGAGATAAAGAATTGAATTGGGTCAGGATTTATCGCGTCTATTTTATGGTCTTCTTGAATAGCCTTATTAGTGAAGTTCACTCCTGCTAGCTACCCAAATAGCAACCGGATTTTCTTAACTCTTCCTCCTCACCAAACTCTCTCAGTTAACTTTTGAAGAGCTGTGAGATCAACTCAAAGTCTCAAAGGCAGTGTGACTTTCTAAGATGAAATGGAAAGCTAGCTTTCTCCTAGCTTATTCACCCAGTACAACGTGGGAAGTAGAGAAACGTCTCTGCTACTGCAGTTAATTCACTGCAATTGCACCCAAAGATGTTTCAGACGATAAGGTTCCCATAAAAGCCAAGTAATTTCTTATTTTTGCATACGCGATAAACTTATTACGAGTTTCACCGTAGTGAAAGCGAAAGCACACGGCGCGACTCCTATCGCAAATTAAGATTGAAATGAAAGGACGGAGAGAAAGTAGTAGTAGTACACATTTCCATCTCATTGCTTATGGTTAAGTGGATAGCTCATTTCCAATTTAATTTCTTCCTCAATATCCCAACAGATTTTTATCGATTCGGGAAATAGCAAAGGCCAAATAGATGTAATATAAAACTGGTGCTCGTGGGTTCACACAATGTAGGTTTTGAATCATCTTCAATCTCTGGCTGCCTGTGTCGCATAGCCGCGTGGAATATATTATTTTTGTAGTGTAGAAAGTACGGAGAAAGTAGTGAGGAGTATTGTCACGTTCCAACATTTCTGGTTTCCTTAGAGGAGAGACTTTTGTGGGCTGGCTGGAGTGAAAACGCCATAAAAGGACGACAGAGATGAATTCGTCATTAAAATAGCTCCTTCACGTTCTTTCCCTCCTCCTTCCAGACCTCATTTACCTTCGTCATATTCCTCCAATGTCTTTTCCTATTCTTTATCTCGCACTTACTATCGCCTAAATTATCCCCCCGTGATTTCTCCTATAAACTATAAACCCTACAAATGACAGTCATTGTAGAAGGAAACAAGTGAGGAGAGGAAAATATGGAGGAAAATTCCATAAATTCTAAACATTCAAAAAACTTTTGAGGTTATGCTAATTCAATTCCACCGTGGGATTCTAATGACACTTGAATTTCATACTGCAATTGGAAGTGTACTTGTTTTTCTAATATATTCTAATTTATTTAATGTTCTAGGATTCTAAAAATAACTCCACTCATCTGTTTGCTGTTCTTTTGAAGTACGTGCAAAGTAATCTTCAAGTCAAACTTGCGACTTGCCTGCGTTCCAACTTTCATCAGTTCCAACCTTCCAACCTTTTGATCTTCTAATCACCGATTGACCTACATTCTCCGAATTCACTGTAAGTACGGCTGATGCTCTCTTTCAAAATAATCTACGAAAACATTCTGACGAAATCGCCTTTATTTACATAAGCTGTTTATAACTTACGGAAACAAACTAGACGGAATTTTTAATTGACTTTACATCTTCTTCATAAGAAATTAATACTGTTGTGCAACAAGTTTAATACGTGTACTTTATTTTAACTTTACACTGCATAACGAAATGATGTAGTCACAAATTAAAAATTAACTCAGACAGCAGACGACAGCCTTTTTGACCTAATTTCCTTCATTAATATTCTTCATTAATTATTTTCTTCAAACAGCCTTGATGAGGAGACTACAAAGTACAAAAGAACTCCAGCCTTTTTATTATTTATACCAGAATTACAAAATATTATTTCCCGAGAACTTGACAAGTTCAAAGCTCTCCCTTCACGTTATCCCCTTCATTTGATATTTCAAAGCAACTCCGTGAGCACAACATTTTTAGTTTTAGCTAAGCATTTCTAGATAATTAGACTCTGCTAATTTGTTCCAGCAGGGAAGAATATGCCTGAAATAATTTAGTCACGTATGAACTTTAACTTCATTCTATACGAGGGAGTGTATATATTAAAATGTGTAAAATGTGTAAATGTGTGTGTGTGTGTGTGTGTGTCCTGTGCGTTCCTCGCAACTCGCAAGTCAAGTGCAGACCCACAGGGGTCCATCCTACAGTCTGACTTTCCATTTTAACATAAACTTATTACGCGACTTAGTTATCCCATCCCAAAACGCTCCCTGCCGTTGGCCTTTGGGCCTTCACGAGAACAAGTCTCTCATCTTTTTCCCGGCTACGCTACAACTTTCCTCCAAGTTTTTTTCCTCCTGACTCTGAAAAAGTTTCAGTAATTCCATACGCCATGTAGCCAAGTTCAAAATTATGCCTTATGTACTCGCATTCCATAAATGGATCCCAGACTTTCCCCTCCGCCTTAGAATAACGTAAGGAAGACAGCATAGCGCTTGTTAATGAATTTAAAATTCAGGGAACTCTCCAAATGAACCGCATCAACTCTTCTTAACTCAAAACTCAATACTCATGGCCAAATCCACCTACGCGTGCTTTGCTGATTCCTTTTACGGTCATAAGATAAGTCGTCCACGGAAAGAAATCAGTAATTCTACCGAAGGATGAGGGCAGAATAAAGACGCAACGTAAAATGTTATGCAATGAATCTCATTCGAGAGATTCCCACCGACCTGCACCAACTTATAACTTTTTGTGAATTTCAATTTCACTCTGAGTTATGCGGGCAACAAGCCAAAGCGATGGAATATGTTTGTTACAATGGAGATGGAGAGAATAGAGCAGTCGTCCACATCCATCTGAATGGAGAGAGAAAGTGACGACTGGCTGAGATCTCCGGGTTCCTCAAGCAGTCCGCCATGCATAAATGATAAAAAATCAGATCAAATGAAACCCTTTTTTAATATTTAACTTCTCACACGAAGAAGAAGAAGAAGAAGAAGAAGAGGCTGTGCATCCGTTCCTCACTTATCTAACCATCTGGTGGTTGCTCCAACATATTGGCACCCACACCACCCCATAATAATCTCCTATGCACCTTATCTATCTCTCCATTGTTTGCTCACAGCACACACACAACTGTGGTGATGTCTTCTTCTTCTTCTTCCAACTGAAACTCGTAAAGAGAAAAAAGAATTGCAATAATTTTGGCAGACAGTCAGGGTCCCCCATAAAGTAGGTCAAAGATTGCAAATAAAATAACTCGGGGTGATACATCTCCCCATTGGCAAGACTTCGTCTTTCCCTACAGCATACATCCAACATCCTACTCTGCATGAGTGTGTCCAGCAGAGCTAGCAGGCGAGCTATGGATCCTTCTTCTACGAAGAAGAATCCCCTCTGTCCTCTGTGGACTTCTGGTTTTCTGGTGGTGGTGACCAAATCCAAAAAAAGTCCCCCGTTCCCTCTCAATAAAAATCTGAATCAAATTGAGCGTAAGTAGGAGATCTTTATCATGTGTATCCATCCCCAATCTTATTTTATCATTCCTCTCGTAAATATCCCACACACACACACACACACACACACACACACACACACACACATCAGAGACTCCAGTAGTCTCCAGTATACCAGTATAGTCAACCTCCCACAAGGATCCCTCCTTCTTCTTCTTCTTCTTGACTGTGTGGCATGAGTCCCATAAACCCCCATTTTTACTGACCATTACCTTCCACAGGAGAGAGTAATGTGGGAAGTCACTCTTCGCTTATGTAGATTGTCCGAGACTTCTCCTTTCCAAAGTAGAACTCGGGAAGAAGGATGGAGGGA
>JAQGAD010001709.1:0-17532 GCA_034696625.1 Isotomurus palustris | reverse complement strand
GTGCAAAAGCTACCTCATCACACCACACCACACAGTCATTACTTAGAAGAAAGAACTGCAAATACCCCTTCACTCACCCCGTCAGGCAATCTGCTGCATACCTTCCAGTCATTATACTTAAGAGAAATATAAATATTTATCGAATAATGAAGTTGAGTTCAAGTTTTACTTATGCTAAACGACCGCCTCTTTGAGTACAACAAATCCATACTAATCCTTACTTAATTGTACTCGCCTCTCTATCGCAGCTAGTGGAGTTTACTTAATTTATTATTAATGAACATGACACCCGACTATTATTTGTTAAATTAAAGATAAGCGTTATTGTGTTATGCAATGTTGCAAATAGGTTGACGTTGGGAATTGTGTAGTAGCTGGCATATGTGCTACTATTGTTCTAGGTTGCTTGCTGCATACACTCCAGTCTTCGGTAAATCTAAATCAGCACTGAATTAGTGAGAGATTTATGTGCGAGTAAAAGTTCATTGGGCACAACAGCAGAACATAAATCCTATTTATACTTAAAGTCTGACATAAATAGTGCAGAGTAATGGGTTATTTTCCAGCGAGGTGATATTTGTGTAAGTTACTTTCTTAAATAAATTAACATGTACAGTAGTAATATGATTGGCTGCAGAATAAGATGCATGTTTGTTGCGTAATGCTTTGAAATTTTATTACTTTTTACGATTGTAATGAGAAAAAGGTACAACTAAGATTGACTACCTTCTTTAAGCTTTTTGTGGAATTTGGAAGCGTTAAATTCCTGGTGAAGCGAGAGAATATTTGAAAGTACCTTTTACCATTTACAGGTGAAAAAAGTTGCTGTTAATAAACTTGTCCTGTCTTTTATTCGTTAAAAATCCTGTTTATATCTTCGAGAGATAAACACTACTTAATAAAACACATTCTTGCAAATGCTTATGATGTGCAATTTACTTTTGAGTAGTAAAAATTATCCTTCATATTTTAACAAATTCGCAAATTCTAATTTTCCCTGTATTTTAGTATTTTTATTCTCCAGTCGCGTTTGCATTCTTTGTATTCTCGTCACTCTTTCGAGGTTTTGCATAGTGAGTTCATACTTTTAAAAACCCATCTACGTCTGAGATCATTTTAATATTACATTCTTGTTTGTAAACCATCGGCTGAATCGGCTCGGTATTAAAAACCGGTTCCTCGGGTACTTTTCTACGTTCTATGGCACAGAATTTTTCTCAAATTCAAGTAAGTATGAGATGGGAGTGCGTTTTTATATTTCTACACCCTTCGTTTCCCTTCCTTCAGGAAGACTGGAACTGAATTCTGTTCAAAGTTCAGTTGTCAGTACGATAGCGTAACATTGCATGTAAAGATGTAAATGTTCTACACACTATAATTTCTTTTAAAAGTTATGAAAGCTATGATGCCACTTGCACTCGATGGCTTTATAGAAATCCAGGTCTGCTCATTACACTAATTTTTACATGGAACTTTTGAGAGAAACTTTAAAAAGAAGTAGAAGGATCATTGATGAGGATTATCACTTGATTAGTTGTGGGTGCCCTTCAGGCAGCAAAACACAATAATTAGACATCTTGTCGAGATTTACTTTCGGGATTACACACAAAAAAACCCATCAAAGTCAACCCATCGTAGGTGAATCCAACAAAAATTAATTCCCTTGTTAACCCATTGCACCCTCAATTTTCTTTGATTTAATGAGTAGGTGATCCAACACTGTGCATCATTGAACGATGCCCTAAGCCTCACAACATTTCAAGCCTTAATTTTTCAATAAAAGATGGGATTTATGAAGCCAAATCAATTATTAATTAATAACTATTCTTTATTCACCGAAGTAATAGATTCTCTTCATAGTAATTAAATTTTGATTTCATTGTGGACGTGGTTAATTATGTTTTCGTGCGGGTGATGAATGCGATACAAAGGAAATCTAACACGAATCGAGTAAAAGTCGTTTTCATATTCTCATTTCCATCGTGAGGATCGGTCATTTCATGGCAAACGAACATTTCACCTTCTCTCATGTCATAAAAATCTTCATAAACTCCATCACGCTTTCTTCAATGCTCAAATTGAGTACTCACAGGAATTGGAATAAAACATACGGAGAATATGCTTACCTCTTAACCTTTCTTTGTTGATTGAACTTGAGCGTTTTTTTATTGCTCCTGACTGTGTTCTGGTAAAGAGAATTCTCATTTCTCAGTGGAACAAAAAATAAGTTACTTTCTTGAGTTCTGAGTTAACCTCTTCGATAAAATTAAATTAAAAGCCTATCATTAAAAATTACCCCATTCTGTGGCACTAGCTATTATGGCTCCTGCCTTTTGAAGCTATTGTGGAAGTGGATTGTGGATTGTGGAGTGAGCCGTGTGCTACAGCCAGTCGTATACTTTTTACAATCAACTCTTTACCAAATTGAATTCATGCATTAGTTACATTCGAGCATTCTTCGGCATTTTTTTCTCGGCTTTTCTTTGCCCATTAAGAGTGTGTTCTTTAAGAATTTACTTCTTGTTATAAACGAAACGAGTGCTTTTTCGCAGGAGGAGTGGTGCGGTGAAGTCACTCTGTCTTTGTAAAAAGCGAGAGAAAATATCGCATCTCTTTGCTGGTGTAAAAAATTCCAATTTGCAACGGATAATTTCATGGCGGCTGATTGCTAATGATGATGACTATTATTGATGCATATCTCGGTGAGTGTGTAATGCTCTTGAAGACGGGTAGGACTGAAGATGATAATATAATAAGGATAATGGGAGGAAAATAGAATATGATCTTGAGAAAATGATTTGGACAGTTGGTACGATTTGGTACGGACAGAAAAGTAAGGATTTTAACAGCTTCACCATCACCACACTGCCATTTGGATTAAGCTTGAGATTGGACGATGAATAGAGGATGATATGACATGACAAGCTGTGAATAATAAGGGGAGAATCCTTTTGCGCTTGCCAAAAGCTTAATATCTTTCATCCTTTCGGAGAGTTGTGTTTGTGTGCTTGTGGTGAATGTGCAGCATCAGAGTTGTGTGGGTACCTAAAAGCTAAAAGCTAATTGTCAAGCTTGGATGATCCTCATCCACCCTAGTATACAATTCATCTTCACAAAATTCAACTTTTAAGTCATGGAGAATGAAAGTGAGAGGAGTTTATGCCACACAGCTCAGATAAAAAATTGCATGGGCCGTGAGCACACACAGCTAGCATAGTCACAAGGTAAGTTGTTCTTTAACAAGGCAATAAAAATCACGACTCCGAAGGAGGTTTCGTGTCTCAACTTTTTCATGCTGGAGTCTCGCCTTGCTCACTGAATCCATTCTTTCAAGTATTTTTACTTTAACATGGCTTGCAAGTTGCAAGTTTCGGCTTCGGGAAGATGAGTGGAAGGAAAAATGCTGTTGATGAAATGTGCCAAACATGCAAACGGATTTCTAAAAGTTTATGTACCAACATCAGCACAACTCTTTTTGTACAAGTCTTTTCAAGTTATAAATAAGAAAGAGAGAAGCCGGCAGATCAAACAGAGTCAAGTGAAGTCAACCTTTACTTAACTTTAAAAGATTATTATATGAAGTTGGCCAAAAAACTACAGATTGGTTGCGGGCCGTATTGCATGCACGTCTATAGTCGCCCACTATGGTTGTTTGCTTGGTTAGTTGGTTGCCTAGCCCATTTCACTTTTATTTCTTCAACAACATTGTTTTGTTGTGTGTTTATGGACTAAGGATAAATGGATAAAAGGCGCAAAACTACTCTCGGAGAAATCCAAGTAAAGCCAAAGGAGCCAAGCACACACAAACACTTATCATAAATATTAAGCACCTTCTTGCTCTAGTGCAGACAACAACCGGAGAGCATATTCTTTATCCTTTTACATTCTCCCGTTCGATTTACTTTTTTCACTCTCTCCTGTAACTACCACAAATGTATGGGATGCTCTGATACAACCTGGAGAACCAAAATAATAACAATAATCCTCTCTCGCATATAACTGGAAGTGAATGGATTGTCTCTTTTTTACTTGACTGCGTCAAGCTCTCTTGATATAACAAAAGTATATTCAATACAAGACATCAGGGGACAATCTCTATATAAGTTGAGTACAATAGGATGGTGGAAAGAAAAATCCGTTTTTTAAAAGACAGAAAGACACAAGCAATAGGAAAAAGCTCTCTCTTCTTTGCATTCATCTTTCTTTCGATTCGTTCTTATGTTTCCTTCCAGGTCGGGTTGGTAGTCGTTTCCGTATATTTCGCAGGAATCGGGTAAAGTTAACAAGAACAAGAAGAGAAGGGAAGAAAACAAGAAAGTTTGGCTACCAGTTCCTCTAAAGTTGATATTACTGCATTGTACTTCTCAGAGGGATTTTTTCATAAGGTGCTTTTCTTATTGCTCGCTTATTTGCAACATTCGTTGGTTATGATGACTCTTCGAATAGACTAGAACAACGATGTGGGCTTATTACTTTTTTCCCTTGGTAGGATTGACTTTCATTTTGCGTTGCTTTTAATGCATCAAAAGATAGTTTTAGAGAAGTGGATGTGTGTATAGGAAACGTATGTAGGTAAGTAAATGTAATATTTATAAGCAGTTTATAGGCAGCTAATATAGAAGACAGAGAAGCTTTCACAAGAGAGACGAAAGACTTTTTGTAGCTTAGCTTTTTAGAAAGAATAAAAGCTTTCACCCAAAACTCCATTTGATTTGAGAGTGTGTTTTGTTCTAAGGAAGTCTTCATAATAAAACTCCGTCTTACACAACAGGAGCGAGTGAGTTGAGAGATAACGTAATAATACAGAATTGACTCAAAAGCCTTCTTTCTCTGCGTTGTAAAACAAGATGGTATTAATGGTATATCTACTGCAATGAGTTGTCTGACTAGCCTGCCAACCACTCGCTAATATATCCACTGTGAGGGCAGATAGACGGACATATTAGAGACAACATACCAACATACGCTCCAACCTCACTTTACTTTTATTCGTGTATACCCAAGACTGCCCCTTGTCTCGAAGAAATAAAGCCAAATTACACAAAAGCTTCTCTAGTCTTCTCTACACAAAAGAGGATACAGTCCAATGTGTAAAAATATGTTGCTTCCTTCCTTCCTCTCTCTCTCTGCATTTCTAAACTGATGCTTACGTTATGTACAACGTACTTTCTTTTAGCAATTGAATTGTCTGTTTAACAAGTCTGTGCGTGCCTACTGTTTTCTTACATGCATGCCTATATACACTTTCACTACAACTTCAGTGTCTACATTCCTACGCACTACGCCATAAGCACCAAGTATCCAGTTTTATACTACGATACAAACCATTGCGAATAGTGTGAGAGGTGTGGTGCAATTTAGTTGAAATAAGGAACCGTGCTGGTGTTCAGAAATGCTTGGAATTCAAGTGAAAGTATGAAAGCGTGGAGAAGATAGATGACAGTGTGAGTAAGACTACGAGCAGAATTGTACTCTTTACTTTCTCCATACGAATCTTTCTCTCTTCACATACATTTGCACCCAACCCAATGTTGGTTAATTTGGAATATATTCTTCTCACAGATGAATTCAGGCATTATTTAGTTGAGTAAAGCTCGTGCTTAATATTGTGTAAAAGGTACATACACACGGAGTATGTTGTCGCGTGGATTATTCATACAGGATTATTGTGTGTAAGTATACCTGCTGTGAAGAGAGAAGGAGTAATTTAGTTATACTTGTGAAATTCATAGGAGCAGAGAAAGAGACACTTTGAAAGAGAGAAAGTGAAGTGGCCCAACAACTCGGCTTAACTGATGGGGTTTTGTGTAAGTATAATTTTATTCGGATGAAGAGACCTTCTGGGAAAGAGAAAGCATGTTATTTTGTATTTGGGGAGGAAATGGAGTCCACAGCGTGTGAGCTACACCCAGCGAGGTTGTCTTGTTCGATTAGAAGGTGAATCGGGTGAAAGGAACCAACAACAACGAGAAGTAGAAGCTATTGGCTTCACCGCACCCATTCCAGTAACACTTTCCTTCCGTCGTTATGCATCCGCCAGCAGTTGGTGGTGTTGTGTGTATTTATTAAAGACCTCCTTGGCTCCCTGTATATTTATAGAGGTGTGTGGATATACGGGGTGGTGGTGGTGGTGATAGACATATAGGTAGACATACACGGGCAGGGAAGAATGCAATTTAATACGGTTGCTTTCACTTTCGGTTCCTCCGTAATCTCTTTGCCTTTTATTGATACGTTCTTTTATTACCTTCTCCTCGGTGGAGTCTATTATTCGAATGAGAGTGAAGAGACACACACACACACATTGTACATTGATCAGTCTGACTTTTGCTTGTCTTTTAGTTCTTCATGAATGGATTGATATGTATACGAGGAGCAGTACAGTGTAAAAGGCTTCTCTTGTATCCTGTCTTTTACTTAATCTATCATCCTGTTTGTTAAATCAATTGTGGGTAGCATGGATGGACTCCTGTGACAAGGATGGCTTAAAACTTATTAGCTTTCTCTTATTAGCCTTTAACATAAGTAGAGTTGTCTCTCAGTCACTCAACCAAATATGAGTTGAGCTCACTGCTCGGGTAATTACTTTGGTCTTTTGATGCACACACACACCTCACTCGTTCTTTGACTTTCCGTCTTTTCAACCCTCACTAATTATGCCCTAGAGCGTGAATCAATATAGAGCTTTAAGTAGGATTAATATCTCCGTCTGTAGTGGAAGTCTTTTTAAGTCGATTATGGTGGTTAGTCTTCCCAGCATCGTCAGGTTATTAGGAGAAATTGGGATATGGTGGGAGTTGAAGGCTGCCATTGTCCTGCTCATTATAATATTGTATGTATATTTGGAGATATTAATGCTAATATGCAAGCCAAGCCTTCTTCTCCCTTCCTTGGATAAACGAGCTAACGATCAGCTAACAATGATAATACGCAAATAAAGAGACACACGGCTAAACCGCTACTTCACGCTTCTTTGACTGTTTGGATGATAATGACACGACAATAATTCCCCATCAAATTTGATTTGAGTGAAAGTAAAGATTCATCTGCGTGAGATAAGCTTGAGTGTCTTGTCTCATTAATTTTATAGTACAAAGTACTACAAAGCTCGCTTTCTTGCAGGATTATTTTGTGTTGTTGGACCACGTAGGATGAAAGGAAGGAAATATGGATGGACTTCTAAGTTGTAGCAGTGAGTGCGGTTGGGTTGTTGGTTTTGCTGGAATTCTCGCATCATCAAGCTATCATCGTGATGTAAGATATAGAAGAAGAAAGCCAACAGCCAACCCATCTCTCTCTCTCTCCTTATTCGTTGTGTGCTTTCTATTTGGTTGCACACACACACACATAATATAAAGTCTACCTTTGGATTGCACTGACCGAGTGTTTCCGATGATCTGTACGACTGGAATTGCTACCACCAGCACCAACAGTCTCTCGCAGCATTTGGGTCGATTTTTATATTCTCATCTCATAACATCTCTCGTCCTCCGGAATCCCAACAGATGCAGATGTGTGATCCTTAATCCTTTGACTTGGTCTGGGCCTACACTTCAGTAACAACACAGGAAGGAAAGTATTTTTTCTGTCCGAGACAGAAGAAAGACTCACTAACGTGAGAGAGTACCCACGAATGAATTTCTCCGTTTCCTTCCTTCTTCCTTTGCGTACAAGTGTATGTGTACTGCGACTACCAGTCTTTTTAGTATCCATTTCTTGTCAGTCTTTCTTTTTATTACTTTTTCCAGCTATGCTTCTCCCATTGGAAGGTTTTGCACGGGTTATCTCGTTGGCAGAGCATGAAAACCTTATAAAAGTAAAAGTGAATTGGGATTGGAAAGGGAAGAAGAAGAAGAAGAGGGAATATGGGGAGACGGCTGTGTGTGTGTATGGTAGTCAGCGAGCAACCAGCCTGGTTGGCATTAAGTCAGTTGGGAATAAAAGATGGCTTGACACAAGTCTATATCTTATTCTATTCTCTCTGAGTGTGTATCTATGCTCTTAGAGATTCACGAGGAAATGTCATTAGATTCATCCCGACCGAGGAAAATGAAAGAGGAAGGTAGGTTTATACGGGTTGTATCAAAAATGACATGATAGGGAAAAGGGAAAGAGATGATAGGGAATAGAAGAGACAGGGAGAGATAGCTTAAGTTACTTTGAGAAAGGGTGAATTGAAAGGATGAAAGGTAGAGAGGAGAGAGAGTGAGTGAGTGGTGATGGTGGAATGGTGGCAGTGGTGGTGGTGGTAGCTGGAAGTAAATATTACGGAGAAAAGAAATCTCTGATGTGTTCTGGAGAAGAGTAACTTTTAAAGATGATGGATAGAAAGAGGAAAGTAAAAGTGGCTATTCGATTGAAGTGGAAGAAAAGGGCCACAGGCTATGGGGAAGTAGTAGGAGGGAATAAGAAAGCTGAGGTTCACAAAAGGAAGGCATCATGGTAGCATGTGTGTAGCATTGATTCACTCTTACTTTCTCCGTAAGGTGTGTGCATACACGTTACCACATCCTCCGCACACTTTTACATATATAGGCAGTCTACGACACAGAAGCACAGCAGTGGTAGTTGGCTGGATTATATTTATATAGATTTATATGACTTTTATATGAGATGAAGTGAACGGAAAATTGATGGTGAAAGTCCTATACTGCTACTAACACTAACACTACTACTTCTGTTGGTACTGCAGTGTGGTAAGGTTTGAAGTTGAAGGTGGGATTGTATTGAAAGATGTACGAGAGACAGACTTGTGTGTAACAACTCCCTCTCGTCTTTGGTAACTTTGTATTAGATGTGTATCATCGATAGGCGAGAGAGTGACTAGTTAGTAGATCGAGTATTATTATAGTTTATAGAGTGAGAGGTGGAGGAGAGGAGACTCCCCTGGCTGCCACTCCTTTTACAATTTCTTCAGAGAACTTTCTCGCTCTCGTTGTTCACCTTGGAACTCTCTCTGGCTAACCTATGCTTCATATCATCTTACATTTTATCCTCCCTTCATCCTCCATGAATACTTGGAGGAGCTGTAATACACTCATTCTGCAGGAGAAAGCTCAAGCATCTTCGCTTTTTCGAGAACTACACGAACGTACAAGTACAAGAGTAACAAGAGCCACTTTCTCGGAGCTCCTACGAAGTATGGAAGTATGAAAGTATGGAAGTATGAGCTACTAGAGTTGTACACATGTTGGGAAGTGTAGAAGAGCTGTTGTTGTGTATAATATGGAGAGGTTACAAAGTACAGAGGAAAGTGTTCACCCTAAACTTGCGTGTGTGTGTCTCTGTGTGTGATGTGTAGTGCCTGCACTTATAAGATAACAAATATATCGAGAGAGAATTATTATGTGCCTTTAGCTTTTGTTTATCTTTCACTCTTTCTCCGCTCCCAGTTCGTGGAATTTTGGATGGATTTGTGTAGATGGTTTACTGGTACTTTTGTTTGTGTATAGTTTGTAGGAGTGAATGAATCTACTTTTACGGAGGAAACAGACGGGATAAAGAAGAATGTGTGGGATGTGTAGGATGTGCGCTAAATCAAGTAGAGATTTGTATTCATTTTTTTACTACACACATGGCTTGACTTAACATTATTTAATGAGTAAAAATAGTGGGCTTTTGAAGTTATGAATCGTCTGCTTCTTAAAATTTCGGTGTGTTTTGTTCACACACAAATTGTTTATTTGCTTTTTGCTTTGAACGGCTGAGATGAATCGTGAGGAGTGAATGTACGTAGTGCAAATCTGATTAAGTATGTTTGAACTTTTGAGCAAACTAACTTGCAGTCAGACGGAGAGAGAGGAAGGAAAGAGAATGTTTCGTCTTTCGCTTTCGTGACTTTGTTACTTCGTGATCAATATGGTTTTCGTAGTTTCTTTTTTATTTACTTTTTTCTCTTTCAAACAGAATTCGTAGAGTTTCATCTATTTTACGTAATTGGAAATGAATCGAACATTGGAACATTCACAACTGAATGCTCTCGCTCAATTTAAAAATAGTTTGTTTAATACTGGAGGCTCTTGAAGAGAGTCTCTCTCTGTTCATTTTGTCGTGAGACATCTAAAGCTCAGCATGACGTGGAGAATTGAAGGATAAAGGAAAGTTCCTGTGCTCTGCTGGCTGAGTTACTTCCACTCCTTGGGTTTTGTAACGGAGTGAAAGTTTGCTGTGAAGCTTGAAGTAACCTTGTTGGCATATTGTTGATATGAAAGTGAGAGGTCGTCTTGTGTGTCTTGACTAGTAAACGCCTCTTTCACTAAGGAGAAAGTACAGGTTCGCTCCATCATTGAGGCAAACACTAGTTTTACATTATACTCGGTTGTTCATCCATTCTATTTCCGTAAATCTTTCCACACTGGCAAGCAGGCAGGCAGGAAGGCAATATTATCATCAGAGAGGTTGTTTAGCACGCCTTTCACACACAAACACACACACACACACACACATGGCTACTTGCCTTCAACGTCTGAGGGCTTTCATCTTTGCCAATCTTTCTCCTTATTTTCTCTAGACTACAGACTGTATATCTTTATTATATACCTGACTTAGCTTTCACAAAAGTTATTACGTGAGCGTTCTCTTTAAGTATTTTATGAGTAACGGTGTAAGTATGTGAATTGGGAAGAAATCCTTGGCGTGTATGAATGGAGGCAGGAAGATGCTTGTCACGGGTAGGTAAGGGAAGAAGAATACAGAAGAAGAATGTGTGGAAGGAACAAAAGAGACAAGAAGAAGGACTGCACTTGTGTGTCCGTACTTTAGTAGAAGAGACAGATAGATCAATATTTCACCCATCAAATTTCCTCCACACACCACCGTCCATGGTATCTCTCCGAATCTGTGGTGAGCTTTTACTAGATGTGGCATCAAAACCACCACCATTACAACATAAATGACACCACCACTCACTCGGGTCTCGGAAACTTCACAAGCACAAGCAAGCACACT
This sequence comes from Isotomurus palustris, assembly GCA_034696625.1. Lineage (NCBI taxonomy): Eukaryota > Metazoa > Arthropoda > Collembola > Entomobryomorpha > Isotomidae > Isotomurus > Isotomurus palustris. The sequence goes on along the minus strand of JAQGAD010001709.1, from coordinate 6,585 downwards.
TACGAACCCGTTGTTACCCGTGGAATGGATTACATCCAATCCGAATGGTATCATTGACTATGCATGTGTTGGCTCTGTTATTTCTCTTTATGGGGTTTTTGGTGGATACGAGTAAAACGAAGCCTTGCAGACTTCTTTCTACTTCTACTGCATTCTACATATGTGGACTTTTCGTGTAGTGTAATGTGTAATTGTAATAGGGACAAGCAAATCGTGTTTGGTGGAGTCTACAGAGAGTCCTTTCCAGAATATATGGAACTCTTTGGTTAATGGCATTCGGTTTATTCTCGTTCACTGTGTGAGTCTCTCTCTCTCTTGTTCTCCGTGTCATATTGAGTGAGACATGGCAAATAATAAACTTCCTCGATGTGGAAGGAGAGTATTATTTGTCATGTCGAAAGATAGAGAGCCAACTATTAATGCCATTGCATGCGAGAGCATTTGCACATATACACATTCTACATTATTTGTACTTTTGTTTGGTAGTAAAAAGGACCAAGTGACTCGTTTGGTGTTTGTAGTTGATGTGATAGAGGAAACTTAGACACAGTCTGATGGAAATAATCATAATAATCATGGTGCAGTACGGTATGGTATGAATATGATGACTAAACTAGACTCGTTACATGACATATAACCACACGGAATTGTCATTCAGAAGATATTGACACTTAATATTGCCTCATAATGGAGCCTTGCACACATACCTACGGAGGAGTAAGGAGAGAGAGCTCAACAACACATTAACTTGGACTTGGACACAAAACTTGTGGACGAGTTTGACAGGCTAGGCTTGTAGGTATGTGTTTTGTAAGTGGCTTTATGTAATATACTGTAAGCATTTATTAATCCTTTCCACTTTACCACACACGCATGTTGTCCCTGTTTGCCTGGCTATTAATGAGCAAAAAAAGTCAAGCTGTTGGGTTGTCGGTCGTATATCCTTCTCTTGGGTTTATTTGATTATAAATGTCTGGTTTTTAAAAGTCTAACAAATTCATGAATTAATTTAACTTCACATAGTCCATAGTCACAATAATGTCACTTGGGATTTGTGATTAATGTATTTAATTAATTGATATGAACTCACTGTCTCGCAGTATCGATTTGAACATAAAAGGTTGGTGGGATTTATTGAGATTTGTTGTGAAACGGATCTACAGAGTGGGGAAATGAGTCTTATCTTGACGAAAGTAATAGAATTAGGATTAAAAATCAAAGTATAACCAGTTTATTTAGTTTATTGTATAGAGAACGTGCTCAATTACTTTGCTCAGTGTTTTAAGAGTTGACATTTATGTGTGCAGAAGTGATGCTATCCATTCTTTTAGGAGGAATTACTGAAGGCCTTCGCTTGTAAGAAGAAGGAGAAGAAAGCAAATGCATAAAGTGTTTCCTTTAGAGCGGAGACACCATCACGTCAGTAAATTCGATTTCCATTTCTTTCGTGTGTACTTTCTAAATAATGAAGACATACTGACATTCTAGAGAAGAGACGGTTTAATGGTTGAAGAGAAACAAGTTCACTGCGACACGAAATAAGCCAAGAAAAGAAAAATAGTTCCGCATGTGTAAAAAGTAAAAAGACCCCCACAGAATTTGTGTGTGGAAGTTAATGTATTAAGGAGAATGTTGTTGTACTTCTCTCTCCGTGACTTCGTGGCTTTTTTGGCTTGGTCTTTATCGTTCACAGTTTGCAGTGGTGGTGGTGACAAAGTCAGTTGAATCTGCATTTTATATTTTGTATGGTCTACTCAAGCTTTCATTTATTAAGCTAACATTCTCTCTCTCTCTCTCTCTCCTTCAATCCCTACCTACCAAATTCGATTTTTTCTCTAGGAGGGTTCAATAGAGAGTTAGAGAGTCGTATCCTTTCTTTTTCATCATTTTCCCCATTCTTTTTATACGCGGACGTAGTCACACAAAGTCGTGCTGCCAGATGCTGATATAAATTCAACGAGGGATAGAAATAGAAGGGATTGTAAACGAGAGCACACACACACACACAGAGAAAGAGAGAGAGAGGGCAAGTAAGCAACGATGATGAGATGATGATGATGATGATCATTATATCATCCATCTCTGAGAGAGAGAGACCTTAGTTAGAAAAGCTGCATGATGAGGTTCTTGTTCGTGGTGTGTAGTCAACTGTATGGAATGTAATTTATGCTGGAGGTGTTCCAAATTCACCTAATTCCTCGGAAGGAAAGCAACGAAGGATTTTTCAAAGCCACTTTGACTGTCTCATAAGTCTGTTGGAAGTTTGGAAGAGTTGATGGGACGAAGGGAGAGAATGTGTGCAATATGATTTGTAGGATTTAGTAGGTAGCAGAAAAACACCTAGCCTTCGTGAAATAATGAGTTGTGTAAGAAATAGGCCTTCTGCTTGTTGCAGTTGTCGCTACTTTACTTGTTTGATGACGGGTGGACATGGTGCAATGCATATTCATAGGTGAGCCTATTGTTCCCCTGCTTCGTATAAGGAATGAGAATGACTAAGTATTTAAGTTATGTTCTGTACAAGTCTCCTTTTGGTTCATTTTGGGTGTACATTACAAGAGCTCTTTGAGTTAGACATGATCCAGAGAGAGCGAGGGCTTGTTAAGCAAAATGTAAATCGTGTTTTATGCGCTTCTACTCAATCCTTTACCTTTTTCATCTGCGAGAGAGATGCCTTTATACTCTCCCTGGTTGATGGGAGTTGGGTTCTCTCGGGTTGTCTGCAGTGTCTACAGTCTACACGCTTTGCACGAGAAGATTAGACTTAGAAGAGAGTAGTCTGCTACACACGGAGGAATGATGTATGGAGTTGTATTATTATTATCCTTCTTGGTGGTGGTGGCTGAAGCATAGTGTTAGATTGTCATATAGCACACCACAGCGAGAGAGGCTTCATGTGTAGACTTCAACACAGGATTTAAACCTAAACCATCTCGTATGATCGTCATCTCATTAGAGCCGCAGAAGAAGATGAAGATGAAGAAGCGAGTAGCCACATACGGAGTGAGTATCACTAGAGATGCGAGAAAGACTTGCTGAGATTCATATGAACTGAACAGCACAAAAAGGAGGAAGGAGGATTTTAGGTTTACGGATGAAGGCAGGCAGGCAGAAGACAAGCATTGCAGGTTTGGAGCACCAGAGGAGGGTTTACTAATCTCCGTTGCAGAGAATAATAATAAAGTAACGCTTGTTGGATGGAAAATGCTCAAAAGGATGTATAAACGACATAATAGGTTGGTGGTGATGATAATACTTCTCTCTCTCTCCCTAATAGTTTTTCTCCCGAAGAAGGGTTACTTCTTTTTTGCCATGCAATATGCATCACATTCGCTTCTGTGGTGGTGGTTGATGTGTATTAAGTATGTAGAGAGAGACTCTACTTACTGATGATGACTACTGCTACTCTATATTACTACTACACTGCCATCCTAAGATTCGTTAGGTTTATGACGAAAATGCCTTTTGACTTGAGAAATTTTACAGCTTTTTGCACATTACACATCTCTCCTTCTTTCCTCAACGATCCAACATTTCCATATCGTAAATATTAATCTGTTAATGTACTGACAACTGACTGCATGCGCTTTCTCAAGCGTGGGTAAACTATTTGTAGAGAGCACTTTTTCTTCTTCTACGCAGAGAGAGATGTTATCTGTGATTAGTTTAGTGTACGGGAGATGACTTTGTATCCACGCAGAATGGGAAGAGAGAAGAATTCATTCGATGCTTTAGAGACTTTAGACTTTAGAGATCTGAGAGGGTGTTGATTTAAACGAGTATTTTATTATTCTACTTAGACATAACATATATCTTTGGACGGTTTAAGAGATTTCATAGGCCTGTAAATGGTGATGATTAAGATGATGATCCCATGTGGTGGTTTCTTTCTGGTTGTGTGTGTGTGCGTATCAACATTATTTGTCGCTTGTGAGAGATTTCGAGTGAAGACATGGCAAGCCCATTCTGAAGTCATGAAAAAGTAGCGACAGCGGGCAAGTAAGTAAGTAGGTATGAAATAAATGATCCTTTTACTTATGCACCCTTCCTTCCTTGTTGAGTGAGCAAATGTCAGCCAAGAGTTTCGTCAAAAGGCAGGCATCATTTGAGAACACGCAAGCAAAGCTGCCTCTGGTTGTGTGGGACGGAGGAAAGAGTTCTGCTGAAATGGATGATATGTTGAAGTTAAAGAGTAAATAATTTTGTTGGAAAGAATCTCCTCGTCACACGCCTATCATTGGTTAGGCCGAGAGAAGACACAAGTCAACCATAATATTATCTCATCTCTCAAAGAACTTCGAACTCAATCCATCTCTTCTTCCACTTATCCAACTTGTTCGGAACTTTTCATCAGTCGAAGTCTACCCCACCACGAGACTAAATAATGAAGAGTTGGCCGAGACTTTTCTGGATGGGAAGGATGGGATTAATACACGAAACGAGACCAACACAGCTTAGTAGTTCTAACTTTATAGAGACCAATTCTAGTAGAGGCTCACACGGTTTCACGCTTTAGAAATCTAAATGCGATTTTTCTCTTTCACAGTGCATAGAAGTTGAAGGGGTATGGATAAGAACTCTTTTGCTTATCGCTATCTGAATGCAATAAAGACAGTAAGTGAGAGAGAAAAAACACTTAGCATGCAGTCATCGTGAACATACATATGTTACTTAGGAGGAACCTTAGAGAGGAGAAGAAGAAGAAGAAGCCTCTCGTTGAAGTTGCTGTCTTGGTCTGAGCTCGAGATGTTGAGGGTATTGAAGAGAGGTTCTCGTGTGTATAAAAAAGTATGTGAGAGGAGTCTTCGTGTATTCAGCTAAGGTTTTCTCATCCTCCGAGTTTCCATCCAACTTCTTGCTGAGCCGATAAATCCTGTAGACCAGAAGAAGGATTGGTAGGAATGGAAAGAACCAATTTGAGTATCTTGTTGTTTGTGCCCTCCTCGTAGCGTTTGTTATATCATCTCATCATCATCCTTCTCCCGATCATCATCCTTGTAGATGCTTCACTCTATCCTTTCGTGTGTTCCAGCGGCAGAAGTGAATTCTACCGAAACCAAGAGCATCATCATTCTCATTCCTGTGTCTGGTGAGATGTAGGAGCAGTTTTAGAAGGAGCAGCGTGGAGTATCGCATTACTAAACTGAATCTCCAGCTTGGGAGTTAAGAAAGACGTAACTAACTACACACTAATACTGGAGAAATACTCTGTCTATTGCCCAGTGTAATGCAACTCTTGTTTTCTATTTCAATCTGAGAGAGGCTCTCCTCGCAGTCTTCTGCTTTGCTCTAAATGACTCTGCTACGGATGTGTTACTCGTCGTGATAAGAACTTAACTGCCTTCAAGAGAAAAGGTATAGCCACAAGGGAACTCTCAGTTACTGGAGGGTATAATGCCATCGTTTTTGTAATACGAAACTCTCTCTGCCTCTGAGAGTTCGTTCGGCTATTGCATTTCCATTGATTACACTTCCCTGGCTTCGGTACAAACACAACCAACCCACACAGCTCAGTCAGCTCAGTGTATTTTGTATTTGTATTTTACAGGGTTGTGCGTACAGACTAGTTTAAGGGCCGTTCGAACTTTCAATAGAGAAGGAAAAGCAACTGTCTGTGTGTGCTTGTATTTTACGGGAGTCAGTAGTGTGAAGGGTAGAGGGGAGAGAAAGAGAGAGAGATTGTTCTTAATGGTTAAATGTTAGTAAGTAAGGGCTATAAAGACTCTTCAGAATATACAATTTACTGAATTGACTAAAGGAAACCTCTGTTCAGAGATATTGCTTCTCTTGGTTATCACCATCTATTCCATATTCTATCCAGAGAGAGAGAGAGACGACTGGGTAGTTCTTCTCGTCACTCACATAACAACTAACCGACCTTACCATCAACTTATTTGTTGTTACTTACTCGCTCATAACCCTCCTCCTCCTCCCTTCCTTATTCCATCCATCTCCATTTCAAAGGTCCTTTTATTATTACAGAGTAAATATATACCTATGTATGGAGATATGCATCCATCCTTCTGAAATCTCTGGTTCTAGTGATGAATACATCGATGCATATGTCCCTGCAATAAAGTCTCTATTATTCACAGCCTTCGGTACATTCATTCACCATTAAATAAGTAGTTCAAGTCCTGCGATAGCCTCCCGGCCTTCCACACTGCCAAGAGACTAGCTCAGTGTATTAAGGAGAAAAGCAATCAAGAGGAAAGTATACAATTAGACGCACCCAATAAAAAACAAACCAACCCAATCGATGTATACCACTTACGTAGATACATACACACAAGTAAGAAGTAAGCATACCCTTTTCTGGTACATTTATTCGGTTGTTGTATGCGTGTACTTCTTTACAAACCGATCTCTTGCTCTTGTACTTTTACAATGAACTATGTACGTGAGTAGTAATAATGATAGATAAGCATTCGGTCTCTCCAAATACCATTTACCATTTTGTGTGGGTAAACTGTAAGAATACTAGAATACCACATCTCTCTCTCTCTCCCTCTCTGCTCTCTTCTTGTCTCACTCCAAGTGTATTTGTCAAGTGAGTAATAATCTCATTTGAAACAACTTTACAAA
>JAQGAD010001708.1:0-17538 GCA_034696625.1 Isotomurus palustris | reverse complement strand
CAGTACGATGCGAATTTTATGCATTTTCCTCGCGATTAAGTTCTGTCACTGAGCCTTTGATGTTATCAATCGAACAAGTTATTATATATTGTATAAAACATTTTGTAGCTAGAACAGTTACACAGCCCATTTTGCCCTAATTATTTTTTTTATTTTCTTGTCAATCTGAAGAATGAAGTTATATGATCCCAGCCAAGTGTTCAATTATGTTATTTTCTTGGAAGATATCATTTACATATGTGATGACCATCCACTTTTATACTTAAGCAGATGATGATCAAGTTCATCCTGTTTCTTCAGACACACAACAGCAATCTTGAACCCTTCTCAATCAATTTTTTCGCAAGAATGAATACATTCATAGTTCATTTGCGAAAACCATTCTCGACTCATTTCTTAGCTTTTAATCTAGTTTCGTTCTTGGGCAGGGTTGAAGAATAGAGGAGAACAATACAAGAAGAGTGAAGGAAGACCCAGTGAGTTGAGTGTAGAGCTGAGATAGTCGACAATCTACTTGACTTTGAATGTACAACAACCGTTACAATATACAGATCAAAGTCATTCTTGAAACTCCCCTTGGCAAAATAAACTTATGCTGGTAGAAGATTCGTATAAGTATTAAGTTACACACGCTGCCTACTGCTAACAAACTGGTAACTAGTATAATATAGAGTAGTAGCATAATATTACGCACTGAAACTCAACTCAACAATGTAAAAAACAACAATGGTCCTCAGGTTCAGACGGAAAGAAGAATGTCTCCTCTAATTAGATTTGCAGCAATAAATCACAACGAAAGGAGTGGTCCATGTGCCAAGGCTGATTAACTGTTATGAATGAGTTCAACTGCTCTTCTCAACTATCATCAAATTGTTGACATTCTAAATCTAATGAGTCTTCAACTCAACGCATAAAATTGTCAAATTTTTTTGCACATGTCCGTACAGTTTCAACTCTCTCAGAGAGTAATTTAACACGACAGGTACTGCGCGGAGCGTAAAAATGATTTTGTAAGTTTTTCATAACAAAATACACCTATCCAACATTCCAAGGCTGAAGGCAAGTGAGCTATAAACTATGAAGTAAGCAAGTGAGCTTATTCCAAGAAAAATGGTTGAGCCAACTTTGTGAGTTAAAGCTATTCGAATAAAGTGAGGAGTATAATTGGGAATGACAGAGTGGGCAAAATGGTCGTTCCTTCGACGAAGGAAATGAGAGAGCGAGCAAGGAAACTTTTCCTTCTCCGTGCTTCGGTGAGTGGAGAGATGAAAGGGAGAAAGTTCCTGTGAGGACATGTGTAATGAATGATTGATCTCCAGTGCAATTATTCCACGAGAATTCAGGTGACTTCTCATTATAAACCTTAGCTGCTCAACGTAAACCGACATGCGGATTTACTCTAAAGCTATAGGCAGTGTGGAATTATTTGAATAGACTGAATAGAAACGATCATCATTAAAGTGTGAGTATTATTATATTCACCTACTCGCCTACTCTGCTTCTGTATGTTCAGTGACTAAATTAAAAAGCCGTCAGGTCAGATGTACCTACATACGGTGTAGCTAGCACCTTACTACATGGATCCAATCATCTAACTCTCGTCACCTCACATTCCAACAGACGAACTTTTTTTAAACTTAAGCAATTTTATCTACTTAAAGATTCCCCCGAGGGTTTCGGGTTCTCATCAAGTCCGAATAATTAAAACGCTTCAATGCAGCCAGTCTAAAATGTGATGGTGGTAATGTATAAAGTTCTACAGGCTCTAGTGGTTCTTATATAAGTGCTTGGTAGTAGACACTTGAATGAGTCAATGACAAGATATGCATACCTATAGAATTACTGGGTGAGAATTAGAGCACCAAAATCCATCTTTCTTTGGAGAAAATGCCCTTATTCCAACCCTCAGATACCGAGGGAAAGTAGCTTTTTGTGGTTTCCTTAATGCCAAATCCCTATTCCCCAAACTAAAACCGAACTCGTTGGCAGCTTATAAGACGGAGAGAGAGCCGAAGAGATGGATCAATTAGCCTTCTCCTTATGCCGTACTTACCAGGCTTTGATAATCCACATCCTCTCATCATCCATCTTTACTTCCTGAAAAAGCGAACTAACTAAGCCTCTTCTCGAGACTCGAAGGTTTTATAACATTTTTCCAAATAAAGTGAGTCCTTTCCTGAACATCTAATTCACGAATTTCTTGCTTATTAGTAGAAAAAGCTTAGAGCTCTTCTATGATTGCTCGCTTCTTCTAGAACCACATAAATATTTTATCCGATATAACGAACGAATTCCACCCGATTTTAATGTATTCAAAGCTCATGGTGGCTAAGCGCGTAATTACACACGGCTTATTATATAATCTCAAGATTTCAACTCATCTTAACACCCTACCACTCCTTCCCCTTCAATCTACTGGGAGTATTTCACATGAAAAAGTAATCTCTCCCAACCTTTGACCCTAACAACTCAACACTTGGCTTATTAAATACCAATCATCGTGCATTATATCATCGCCACCTAAATGGTATCGGTTCTTCTATTTTGACAAAAACTTTCAAACGCATATCCATCAAGTTAGGCTTAGAGCTTTTATAAGTAGACAGTTCTTCACTTCACACTTCCTCAGTCAGTTAACATTCCCATTTCAGGTTCTGTTCAAATCGGAACCGTCTCACCGTCTCAAAATCTCAATAATAATACACTCTACAGCAGCGTGCACTTATTATTGCTTCGAATGTTTTATATTAGTACCCACAACCCTGGAATCTTGCCTGGTCAAATTCAAACCATTTTTTACCTCAAGCTTCTTTTATTACTCGAACTGATACACTCATCCAGATTCTTATAGCACTTCTCTTTCTTTCTTATTACATGTGGCAATTTCTCTGTGCCCCAACTCGACAGAAAAATGGGAGAGCAGTAGACGAAGAGAGTGTTATTATCTCCAACAAAAATACATTTTGCTCGTAAACTACAAAATATGCGAGGAAATTCTCATTAAATGTCTACATTAATCAGCCCAGTTGCACGCAATTTAATCTCTCCCCGCGATGATTAAAGATCGAACCCTTACAATTTCCAGAAATATGCAATCTCTTAATTTCCAAGGGTTTTGGCTGAAGCCTGAGGCTATTTATTTCCTCATTTTCCAATCTCCTCGTTTTTATACTTTACCACTCCCTCACTTTATTATCAGGGAGGTTCAATTACACATCATAACTCATTCTCAGCCAAATTCTTATTTGACGCAACACGTGCAGTTCACATCTTAGCACCTTCTTTATTTTTTCTCGGCTTTTTCTACTCGCTTAACTTAAATTTCTCATTTCCGAACAATATTACCAACCAACATTTTTGGGGAAATTATTATTCTTTCCTTTACATACCCATCAGATTTTTTCACAGATTGGATTCCAATAAGATTGAACCCTTTTCATACACTTCCCTACCACTATGATACACATACCTATCCTGGTTGTGCACTTCCTCGTGAAACTTATCCCTTTCCTATACGACGAAAGTAATACCGATAAAATTGATTGGCTAAGATATGTTACGGAGAAGCTACACTTGGAATGAAAATTGAAATTCAAGGAGAGAGATATATAAAAGTAGTAGAAGATGATCACGGCATGCTGACTTGTCGGTGGTGGCAGTGGAAGTTTTGAGTTGTTGGTTAATAATAATAATGATAATAATGAGTGTGTGATGGTGGTGGTGAAGAAATCGGTAAAAACCAGTCAAGTAGGAAAACAGGTTCTCTTACTGAGCTTCTAGTTCATTTAATCTTGTTTTTAGTGCACACAACATTCTCCCGTCCATCCATCTCAGTTCATCTGCATAGACAGACCAAACCACACCAACTACTCTATCCGTAAAATGTTGGAAAGAAAAAAGTCTTCCTCAAGATCCTCCAAACACATGAGGCTTCTCGGATGTATCCAACCATCGAGGAGATTGGAGACCATGAAGCCACACTACAAGGGAGACACAAAATAATATAAGAGAGCGATTTCTTTTTCTACAAGTCAGAAGTCAGCAGTTGGACTAATACGGAGCATCCATCCATGAAGTCCCCCATCTCCATTTGACTTTCTACTGCCTTCAATTTGACACTAAATGATTTCGATTATATACCCCTACACGCATGTACATGTCTTCTAACGAACCAACACTGCCCACTGCTCCTGGACAAGTCGTACACATCTCTGTATTAAAGTACTTTCTTCTCCTGCACCACTCCTCCAACCCACTAAGCCATAAAACTTAAGGAGACGATGCATTAAAGATTCGTAAAAAATTGAAACCGAATAAATGCGCCCACCCCTGAGATGCCAACAACCCGTCCACTTATCCGTCTAAAAAATAAACATTCCAGAAACCTCAAGTCTGACCCTAACTCTGTTTCCTTCCTCCTTTCAATCTCGATTCGCTGGACTTTGATTCACACTTTCTGTAAAGTCTCCGATGAGACAAAAAACTTTTAACTTCTTTACTCCCATTTCTTTCCAATTCTACTCTCACGTTAGAATCCAGACTGATTTCTGACTTTCGCTGACATTTAGGCATTTATTGTAATCCGTAAAGTAACAGTAAAGTAGCCTTTTAACTAAAAGGATAATAGCTTATGAAACTGGGTATTACTCCTAATGTAAAAACACGAGTTAAGGAAAAGAGCTTTCTGTAAGCCGAAGAGAGCTCTTAAAAAGTATGCAGCCCCAACTCACAAATTTAATTTCCGATTTTATACAACATCAAGTAATCGGATGAAGTGATTAGAACAGAGCTCCTACATCTGAGAAAAAGTGATTAGATTTTATGTTATGCCAAAGATGTTTTTAATGGAAAGGTTTAATCGATTAGCTCCGTAAAACCCATAGAATGTTCAAAACAGGAATATCAGAGAAATAATAAGCTGTGTGCGTACAGTGAATATTTTTAAATAAGAGTAATTTAGAACTAATGCCCAATTAAAATTCTAAAGACAACATGCCTGGAAGAGGGAGAGAGAGAGAGGTACGCAACCATTGAATAACAGCAAAAGGGTTTCTCAGCTAAATTTGTAATGTGATGTCTTCCTAAACTTTATTGCACTTGAAATTGCATCCCAATTCACCCGGAATTAAGTTTGCAGTCGAATAAAAACGTAGCTGCTACATATAATAAATACAACTTTTATTGCAGAGAGGAGACCTTCGAGGACTAAACGAGACTGAGAGACAAGTAAGCACAAAACACAGAAGAAGAGCACCAGGAGCAAAAGAAGACAAGACAAAAAACTGCATGAGACTGATCCTGCATACTAATTAGGTACTGTGAGCCTCTATCGAAAGCAAGCAACCCATGCAAACACATCTACTGCACGCCTTTCCTCCCTCACAGAACACTTACTTTCCTATAAAACGATTCATAAACCAATCCCAGAGTAATCCAGAAGTCATTTAAAGATTCTTGTATCACAAATAACAATGTGAATTCCAATTCTTCCTTTCAACCTAAATGGCTCCAGTACGAGAAGCCTGGCTGTCTTCTGAGGAATGTCGCTCAATAAAATTATTGGCTATTTATAAAACACATCCATACCGTGTATAAATAATATTGTGGGTTGAGAAGTAAACTCAGAAGGAAACAACGTGGGAGACAGGAGAAAGCAAAGGGGACTGACTCTGAATGGGGAAAGCCCAACTTGAGTGTAATTCAACCAGAAGGTGTGTGAGCGTATGTCATCTGTGCCTGTGTGTCTTGGTTGCATCTGAGGCTTATTTTCTATCCGAGGGAGAGGAGCAATATTGTTCCTAAAAAGAGATAATGGGAAATGTTGATATTCCAGAGGAAGATGGTTATCTATCTGTGAGCTCCTTGCGGGAAATGACATTGCCTTCTTATGTGAAAAAGGACGAGACTCCAGACTGAATGTCACAGCATCCATAAGTATGAGAAAGAACTTCGAAAAACTCACTTCCTACACTCCTGTGGTTCTCCCAGAGAGGAGAGAGAGAGAGAGTAAGACATCTTTCCAATAAAAACTGTCGTATATTGATTCAGCGAAATTCTTCGACAGAATCTTTCCTGCCTCGAGGAATTGAAACCACCAGTACCACTATGGATATGGATATACATAGTCCAATTGTAAATACAACGACGAGACTTGTTCTATCTCACATAGCCTTATAAATATAGGAATCCACTTGCATGTATATACGATGCAGTGGATCATCCACACAGTCCACAGGAGACTTTTTATACTCACCACCTTTTGGTATATTTCCCTCATAAGAAATGCCTGTAAGTATGTATAGGTGGGTAGGTTGGGTAGCAGTCAGTAGAAATCATGGGTGAAAAGTTGTGCTTGGTGGACCGAGAATTAAGCGAGGAGACGAAGAGAGTATAAATCTATATCTATCTATGTGTAAGCCATTTCAACTGCTTTACTTTCCTTTGGTCATTAGCTACCTTGTATTCAGTCCACGGAGTTGGAGGAAGGAACACAGGAGAGAGAGAGAGAGAGAGAGAAAGTTGAGGCACAAATCAAGACATCATGTTCCTCACAGGATCTCCAATTTTTCAATTAATTTCTCCTCCTCCATCTCCATTACGATGGGACCTCGCCGCCAATACTAAATAGGCTCAACTCAAAAACCCATTAAAACTATTGTCCATCTTGTTCTTGATCTTCGCAGAAATGTTTACATCACAGGAACTGGAACTCCTTATTTTTCTTTTTACTTTCCAAGTGTACTTGAGCGTAGTTGAAAGAACAAGACTGGCGAAGTTGTATATAGCCCTGGACATCATAAATTACTTGGGAGCTTTAGAGTTCATTCCGCTCTTTTATGAAGTTACTTGTTAGACCAATTTCAGATTTCTTGGCATGTCGGTTGACCGCACCTTTCGTCTAATAAGCGTGGCTACCTTCCTCTGATATCGAGCAACAAGCTCTTTCAAGTTCCCTTCACCAATTCTCTGTCATTTAAAAGTAGTTCAAGTAGAAGTTATAATGCTATAAAATCTCATAAAATACTGCGTAGGGACATTGCAGCTTACAGTATTCGAGCAAACCAAAACCCTCAGACTTGATATACAAGGCAATTAAAACTGTACACCAGTGTGTGGTGCAAGCAAAGGATGGATGGAGGCAGATTTCTTGCGAAGTACTGTTTACAGCCAGACTCTCTCTCTCGAGTTGTTCTTGTAATATGTCGTGCACTCTGCAATCATATCAATCGTTATTGTAAACTAATTACAATCAGCAATAAAATAAGGAAATTCTAATTGCACTTTTAATTAACGAGTTCACTCGAATCCATCAAGATGATTCTTAAAAGTCTTAATTACTGCATGTGAAGTCTTCCTGTGGTGTGGTAACAGTTTTCTGACCCGGACGATTATTTCTAATATTTACGAAGAGACTTTTCGAGGGTTCAATAAGCACGAAACCTTGAGTGTAAGTAAACTCTTTTTCTTCGATTGTGTGTGTGCTATTGTCCTTACTTTTTCAAGAAGTTTATTTGCTTTACTTGCTTTCAAAACCTACATTGCTGGGTACATACTACACAGTACTATACACTAAAAAACCTTAGCTTTACTCTGGAGAAGCTTTCTAACACTCGTAGTCGAGTAGTTTCGTCTTTTGAGTAGCATTATATGCAGCTTACGTATGAAAAGGCCGTGTATGAACCTTAATGGGTTTTTGATGACTGACCTAGTTAGACGCTATCGGTATTCCTCCCAGAAATAACACAAATCAAATGACTTCGAATTTTACTTGCCTTCCGCTTTATTTTCATCCAAAGATTCTGAACCTGATACATAAAATATCCTTGAAAAATTCTTGCAAAGCTAGCCAATAACAAATTGAATAAAAAAGTGGTGAATAGTGTTATTTGTTGCTTCTTTCGTCTCCCCACTTCTGCTTGCCAATTAACATAATTTAAAGACCATTTACACCAGATTAGCAATTTGAGTAGAAAATCATGCATATCTGAGCCTCTATCTCACGTCATGTCATCACTTATATACCTTACCGTGTTGTACTCCTCAACCCTTCTTCACCTCCTGAACGTGAGTTATTAAACAGACCAATTATAAATGTTTATTGATATTTCACAGGTAGAAGAAACAACAAGAAGTCGGTACTTGTTTATTACCTCACGCCACGCATCTCCAACATATGAATAATGATCTTTATGGACTTCACGTTGCGTTCCTTTCATGTCCATCGGCTACGCACATTTCCATCTCCTCCATTCTCTCTAACTAAGCTCCGCGATGAGATGGAATTTGAATTTCAAATCCAAAACATGGTCATAAAATCTCTCCCCCAAACATTTCTCAGACGATGATGATATTGAACTCTGAAGGAGTTTTAGTAGTTCTGTTAAGTATTTTATTCACGCATATTTTACACAAGACCAACAAGAAGTTCATGAAGAAATTACACAATTGTTTGGTTTTTAGTGACTTTGCACCACACTAGACTCATGTATCATTGTCATCAGCATCTGGACAAGTGGTTCCTTACAGAGTTTTAGGAGAACTCGAGACTAGAAAGTATTTCTCTTTCTTAGAAAGGCTCCCTGCTTCAACCTTCCTTACTACTTATTTCTTACAGTTTCTCCACTACAACTACAACTGCACGCTGCTCAAGCAAATAACAATGACCATGTTGGAGGAACTTTGTTGTGGATTGTGTAAAAACAACCCCTTGAGAATGACTTGAGTTTACTCGCCAGATGTTTTACAAGACAACACTACAACTCATCTCTTTCATTTCTTTATTGCAGAAGCCAGACTAGATTCAAACAATATCCAACTTTTCTTACACCTTACACACAACCTTGGGACTTGCTACTTGGTGGTTGGTCGTAGTTTAATTTGATTAGGTAAGTTAAAATTTGTAAGAAATATCAACCGAATATGAAGACGCTATCTACAATGTTTTAAAAATTATTTAATACCGAAAAATGCTTTTACGAGTTGAAAACGCCGAGAAGTTTGTAAAACTGGAAGTTGTAAAAAAGTTGGAATAAATTAACGAAAATTAAGAAATAAAAAGACTCGTTGATGCGGAAGTGTTTAAAAGGATTATTTTCAATATTTCAACGATATCCCCATAAACCGGAGGGAGAGAGAAGGAAAGAGGAAAGGTCTTTACAATTCAAGTTCAGACAACTTGTAATAAATAAGATGAATTATTTTTTCTATAAAAGAAATTTCGGATTTGCATTGTTTGCGAGAAGAAGGGAACCTTGCCAAATAGAATATCAAAATCCTGTTTTATATTAGTACAGCTTATATACACTTTGCTATGACTTATGATTTAAACACCAGTTGTGTGTTGCTCAGATAGTTGAACAACATTTTGTTGAGAGTCGAGAGCTTCTTGCTTTCCTACCAACATCCCTATCAGAGTTGAACAAGACTTGAGGACAATAAAATCTCTTCTGCTAAACTGTGGTGGATCTGCATTTAAATCAATATTCCCCTGACTTCAAAAATCCTCTTACTTTTGCTAACAGTTCGTTCGTTCTTAGTGTTGGGTCTTTTGGAGTCTTCAATCTTTTGCAGAACCCAACAGATCAGAAATCCCCTATCTGTGTTATAGTTTACCCACTTTAATAGGCAAAGACTACAGACACTATAAAATGGTTCATGGATACGATGATTTTAATAAGGCAATCTTCTTCAGCTCTTCTCCTACAAAACTCTTTTGGTTGGTATAATTTAAGGTAATTATCGACCCTCTGTAAAACTGGATTGGAACATCCAAAGGTTCCTCTCTGATTGACGGATATTTAGTCGATAATGATAATGATGACTTCTTATCGAACGCAATGTTGAATGTAGTCAAAGTAGTATAGTAGCAAAGGCACCTCGTCGTCGCTGAACATCCTTCAACCAAACGACTTGAGACGCAACTCTCTACATCTCTACTACAAACCAAACACGAACACATACATTCTTACATTTCTAGACAGCATTACATTATTCTCTTTCCGTGTTTCATCTTTCCATCGCATGCATGTTATGCCTCTAAGAAACAAACTGCATGGCAAGTGGTAAACATGCAATTTAGAAGAACTTTTGCACGGTTACAGTCTACACTGATATTACACCTTTTGCAAGATGTTCATTAAGCAAGAATTCACTCCAATTCATTTACCATCCCACCGTTATTAATTTTTCTTCTTTGAATTAGTTCAGTCATAAAAGGGTGAAGTGGATTTTTCATCCCGTCAGACATCATTCAACATTTCCAACCACAAACATTTTTTTACATTTTGTCCTTTTCAACAATTTAAACTACTTATTTTCCTAAACTCATTAACCATGAGATCATCATGGGGTCCCTCTCCGCACTCAATATTATTTCTCCTGTCCCCTCACCATTTAAAAAATTACGTGGTTGTGGTTATCCAACTTTTTGACTTTGATACTAAAGAGATTGGGTTTCCTTTTTGATAACAAAATAACAACTGTGTACATACAAAACTGACTATCAATATCAATATGAATTTAAAATAAGAAATACAAGATCATTTCAATTGCAACGGACAGGTCTGTGTAGTGGGATGTCTTGCCTTGTAGGTTGAAGAGACAGGTGTTTGCCCGTCTCGAACTACTCTTCATTTAGATGAAAAAAGATGTACGGTTGAATGTTATCCTGTGTCAGATCTCCAGGAGGCTCCAGTCGAGTCAAGTCAGTTTAAAGTTTAGGGTGCACTATCATCATCTTGTGTAGTAGAATAATGAATACTATAAAAAGTGAACCCTTTGATTTGATGAAGGTCCCGATAGCCTCAGGGATTATGAACCTACCAGTCCCCACAGTGTTTTATTAGGTATACCACGAACTGAGGAAGACGAGGATAAGGAAGGTATATATTATGATGAGCATTTCAAGATATTGTCCTACCTACAAGATCCCCGATGTGATTACCATTAAAAGGAGTCAAGATAACTAAACTGTCAACATTAGTGGGTGCTGGTAGAAGAAGAAGGAACTGGTTTCCTCCTCAAAGAATGTCTCCTAAGTCTCGAATCTTGGGAATAAGATAGTTGCAGTAGAAGTAGTAGTAGTAATAAGAACGCATTCCTTGTCTTGATATTTAAAGAAGCTTCGAAAGACCAGCAGGAGAGACACAAGGTTCGAGACTCACTCTCTTTGCGCGTCTGAAAATGTTCCACCAGGGTTTCTGGAGTTTTCATCATTCATGGAAAAGCCTGGGCTAAAAGCTAAGAGCACCCTGCTCTCTGTGCAAAGTTCAATACTTGCGAAAGTATGGATTTTCCATGGGATTTAATCTCGCCATAGGCCATCCTGTTGGGATCTTTTGGCGTAGTTACTACTTGTCGTTACTCCACAAACTCGTAGTCATCATCATGACCATGATCATCTTTGTATATATAGGGACAGAGTGAGAAATGAAATTCCTCTAGTGGGTCTCTGGATTCAGATGATGCGTCAGAGGAGCTGAGAAAGTAGGAAAAGGAGGTGATAGCCCTAAGAGTTCAAAAGAGGAGGAACTTCAAAGCAAAACTAACCGTAGAAATATCTCCCATCGACATCACCGACTAATGACACAAACACACACTCTCGACTTACTTATAATTTACCCGAGAACAAGAACACGGACGTGGATGAACCCAATGGGAGCATTTAGTTTTATTGCTCCTCAAGGCTCCCAATTCCAGTGATAGGGCAATGGGCACTACACACTAGACATAGAAGTGTCCTTATTGCATCGCGAATTTTCGCAATATCACCATCGTGTCCCATACTCCCAGCAACCAACTACCCGAAAAACCCAATATTACGTATGCAGAGTAAGTAAGTAGTAAGCCAAGTAAAAGTAAGTGGATTCGGGTAAAAATTGTTTCCTTGTGGTGAAGGAACTGAAACTTTTATTAGGTAGAATACCAAAAGTGGATTCGCTCTTATGCGTACTCGTACACATGTCTCTCTCCCAAACAACAAACAGAAGAAACTCACACAAAAAACACACATTACAATTCAGTATCCCATTCTTCCACTCATTGGCCTCATGATCCCGTAGTCTCTCAGCGAGTTCAGGCGAGAACACTTAATCTATTTGCATAAGTAACAAGTAGGTGGAGAAATGGTTGTTATCTTCATCCGCAAAACTTTCCAAAGAAAGATTTTTATAGAGTGACAAGTACTTATTATTACTTAGAGGACTGAAATGGGGCTCTGCCTACTTTGTACTTCTTTCTTTTGTCCTTTCCTTTTTACACAAGTAGACTTGATAGAAATAGCAGATAATCATATAGCTCGTTGACTTTTCGAGACCATATATGGTTCACAGGTAAGTAGGAAACCATATGCTGTGGGAATTGTGATGTGAGTGTGTACCATTCTAAATTGATGCTCGTACAGAACTGCGTGAGTGTTTCATAAAAAGACGACTTAGTCACACATAAGATGTAATAAGATCCTTATGTGAAAGAGGCAGAGGAGTTTCCCATTCTAATGCAAATATGAAGAGAGAAAAGTGTGTCAGAGAAAATGCTTTAAAAGTCAGTGGGTCGTGTACAAATGCCACAAATCACATTCAAATTCGCATAAACTTCAACTTGAGGTGGCATGAAGGAACAAAATACTCGTAAAATTATTCAAATCTTACTCAATTCTGGAAGAACGTATTTGTACAACGAGAAGGCGAGAGTAAAGAAACACTCGGAGACGAGTTACTTTTACCCAGTCAGGATTGATTTGGAAGGAAAGGCTTCTCGAGGATAAAGCAAGGCAACTCACTTCATAGTCCTCAACCAACTTTTAGCAAAAGGATCTCTTCTGTTTTTCACTGAAGACTCCCACTATTGATGCTCTACTATACACACACTCCATTCCTTACTACGAACCTACGGAGTATTATGTTACTGGAGGAATCTGTGACTGAACTAAATACACCCATCTAGCGTAATGGTAAGTGATGCGTTAACCCTTTGTCCCCTCTTATTTCTGTCTCTATAATTCTGTCCTTCGAGACTTGAAGAACTGAATCTTGTGAGAAGAGGACTCGCTAGAGTGGGTGCTCCCAACTAAAATATGTTACAAATTAATGAAGCTCATTTATTTCACACAAGAATTGAACTCTCTCTCTCGCTCTCTCATTTCAAGCTTACTTCAGCAAATCTTCCACATTATAAAGTATACAAACACAGAGTTCTCTAGCTTTTCCTGCTGATGTGAGTAGTGGTGGTATATGTTTTATAACAAAACTGCGGAACCAACTGTGTGTATATATATACTATTAAAGATGTTTCATTTTCCTTCAGTTCAACTCACTTAGTTAGCATTCATTGGACTCTCAGAAGAAACACGTAAACTAAGCCTAGAATGAAGCAAGACACAAGACGGGACGTGAAAGAGATTTGAGATGTTTTCATTTTGACTCTTCCTTCCCTTCAACTCATTCTCTCGTACTGTTGACTATGCAAACTACACGACTCCACACTCCTATACATGCGTTCACCATTTCCACCATCACTGATACACTAGACCATTTCCCTCCTTCGAGAGAAGTGCTGGGAGAGTTGTGAGGAATAAAACTAAATGAGGTATGAGTTCATCAACTAAATGAATTATTAGTTGTACGACACCTCCTTCTCTTCTCTGTGAATTTTTTGCTCATAAATCCTTCACACTCTAAAAGCCAACTGAATGGAACAGAGAAACACAACGATTTTTAGCAACGCAGATCGGGAAAAATCGTGAGGCATGAAAAGTTTCATGTCATTTCATTTCTTACCCATTTATTCTCTCTGTCTTCATCTATTATCATTCAATAAGTGTGTAGACGTGTAGGAATGGAAAGCACAGGACTAGTAGCACAAAACTCCATGCACAAGCACACAAATCCAATCGACTTTCTCCATGTCCCATGACCAGGCGACCTTTCACACTCCACCAAAGGAAAGAAATTCCTTGTGTGTTACACACCTGTCTCATTCTTTTACTTTCACCCATTGTACATAATGATAGTTCTGAGAATTCAACAAACGAGCAAATAGGTCGTCCCTCATGTGTGCTAACTACTAAAGTCTCAAAATGGAGAAAGTAGGGAAAGCAGCGACTAAATGTAAGACCCCTCAGAGAATGTCTGAAGTTGGATTCATTCGGAATGAAGTGCTCATTTATTCATTCAGTCACTAATGTTCTCCTGTGCACACACACACACACACACACACACACACACACACAAAGTCAGAGTAATAAGTGAAAGTGACTCGTCGGACTCATCTAATCTCATTTGGAGAGACATCGCTATTTCTACACGTATACAGACTCTCCCTTTACTACCGCCATTTGGTAGATGCACTTTCATTATTGATTTTTCCGTGTCCAAGCTATCTATCGACATCCTAGCATTTTGACATTCCTAACTAGTTTATGAAGGAGGTGCTCTAAGGCGAAATGTATAATAGCACATGTTCTCATAAGCAAATAAACTTCGTGTTCACTTTTCCCATTGTGTCATGCGATTTCGCAATATGACTCGACCCAAGAAAGACTCAAGAAAGAGATTAATCTGAGACACAAACCATTTCACTGGCTAAATGGCATCTAGCCGGAGTCATTCTAGAATTACCCGAGTTTAGCTGTAATACACTCCTACATTCGACCTTTCCTTATTTACACTCGTTTGTGGGACCTAAAAGATGTGTTTATTTCCTTCGAGGGATTGTTAGGCTATTATTTCTTCAAACGAGAGAGAAAGAGAAGAGAAGTACGGCCATACAGAGTTTTTGTCAAAGAGAAGAGGTTTCTTCCAAAGTGCTTATGGAGTTGTGATGAGATCTCACTTATGTATAAGTAATGATGCCCCCGAAGTAAACAAACCTCCTTTTCCTTCTTATTAGAACAACGACCAATTTGTTACTTCACTTCACCTCCTTCCTCAAGGAGAAAAGGACTTTGTCCAGCTTATTCTCAAACAATATCTCTCCTTATCATTATGTTCAGGAGAGCAGAAGAAATCCTGCCCTCCAAGTGTATCCTCCCACATCGTGATTACTTTTATACACAACTACTGTTGAGCCTTTCATCAGAGGAGGAAGATGATGATGATGATGATGTTTACCAGTAAAGAGCAAGGCCACTCGGTGAAAGACTGAAAGACAGAATTTATTCTGTGCTCTCCTGACCCCTCAGGGCTTCTCTGGGCTAGTAGTCGTAACGTAACTGCGGTAAGAAGTGATAGAAATGAAGCTCCAGTTATACAACATCCCCATCTGTCTCATTAACTCATCTAATGAGAATTCATTGTCATTTTCCTTACGTAACATCAACAAAGGGTGTGTATATACTATTTACTAACGTTGTTCTGGGAGGTAAAAGCAGAACTATCATCATGTGTGTAATGCTGTGGGAGGACACACAAGAAATACTGATTCATTTCTATAGTTGTCCTCGTCGCTTTCGCTTCTATTTCAAAGGCTGGCCCCAATCTAATGATGTCTCTGGTAATGTCCTTTCTTATACAACTGATGATGTTCATTCAAGGGGAGAATCCGATCAATATCGTGTGTGTGTGTGTGTGTATACACTCGTCTGTCTGATGAGTCAGTAGGAAAAGTCAAAATTCGAATTCACCAGAAACCACAGCAGACTGTGTAATATCATTAATGTTGTAAATTGATATCAAAAAGTCAAAGGAATATTATACACACACACACGTCTATGTCTATCGGTCTGTAACCACTCCTCATCAATTATCAAAAGTATAAACTCAACACAAACATTTAACGATTGTACCCTCATTTTGAAAAATTTATTTCGCCTTGTAATTTAATCCAAACGATATCCGCCCTTATAGAAACTCTACTCTTTGTGTAATCTGTCGAAATGAAATCGAAACTAGAAATTCACCGTAGAAAAAATCGGTTGCGTATCAAAGAATTAATTGAACTTGATGCATCCCAGTTGTGGTTGGACATTCAGACATTCACAAGGTTTCTACTATAATGTAATTATCCTTGTTGAAAGTGAAGCATAAACATTACAATACGCACGATATCAATGAAACCTTGTCTATGATGCCTAAGCTCTTTTCCTCACATATGTCTCCTGTTGTTTCACTTTGATGCACAAATCCATCAAGTTCGGCATCCCATTCATAATTAGTTTTAGTTAGCTAATCTCCACGTTATTCACGCTCTAGGGTTGTTTGCTGTCCGTTGCTTCATCTCATTAAACTGAAATGTTGTGTAGATTGCATTCTGCGGTTTATAGCACATCACTCGAAAGAGCAATATTAGTGAATAGAGATTTTGTTAAGGGAGAAACAAGTGGACACTGCGCTGCTCTACAGTGAGACGCATAGTAAGAATAAACATGTCAAACCGAACAACCTCCGGATGAATAAGTGGATTAAATAGAGTGAAACGGAAGAGAGAGGTAGAGTGAGTGCAATTTACGAAGAATGACCCTTATGGTCCTAAGGGCAAAAGGCAACGCAACCACATTCAACCAGTCGAGATACGAAAGCACGCTCAGTCGAGAGAACCGTATTATCTTTCTTTCCAAAGCTAAGAGGTAGTTATTTCAAATTGTTGAATAAATTGCATGCATGCATTACAAACTCTAATGTACACTATCGATGTTTGCAGTTTGAATTGTTAATAATACTTTACTCCTCTACGGTAAGGTAATGTTCTACAAACAACTACCAACAAAACTGAGCTTACTGTAATTATGGTAATGGATACTGCCCTGCGCGTTCTTGGCTCATGCTGACCCTACGCGCACCATCTCACCAATCTTCGAATGGACAAATACATTAAACATACACATATTACAGAGTTTTGTCGAATATTACTTGAGATGCGACATGATTTCTTACATCATATGAGACATGCATTGTGAGTGAGAAGGTAATTTTTATCACATTATGTTTCTTCGTTTCTTTCTTCACAGACTACTCAGGAATTCAAGAGTATAGGTACAGTTAGAGGGAGGCAATCAATACAGAAGTTTACGTGTAATACGAACAAACATTAAGGTAAAGCATTATGTAATACGTAAGTCCCCTGGAAGTCTCAGCGGAAGGAAAGAACCTGCAGGGGAGATGAGAAATATTCATACACGCACAAGAGATTTGTTCTATGACGAAGTATTGGGCACGATAGGAGTATATAGAAGACAAGTGGAGTAATATTGGATATTGAAAATCCACATGTGGCACAAGTTCAGACGAAATTTGCAAAAATGTTGAGTATTCCAGAGTTCCATAAGCCTCAGGAGTTCTTGGGAGTCGATAACCCAACTCTGCTTGCGTACTCACTCAGTCCGTAGAAACAAAAAAGGCAAATATCACTTTGAGGATTTCCGTGAATGATTCACACACATTTGAAAGTACTATTCAGATATCATCAGTCGTAATCCTCTTGATACTTACGAATACTTTAGTATTATAAAGTACTGGAGACGTTATTTTAAGGCATTCTTAATTGGCCCGAGATACTTATAAAGCCCTTCAGATTAGCAAACACTTAAAGCAAAGACCTTAAAGC
>JAQGAD010001707.1:0-17543 GCA_034696625.1 Isotomurus palustris | reverse complement strand
ATCCACGTATTATAATTTCACTTAAGTGTGCATAGAGTTTACGAGTGAAGACAGTGATGAGTTTCTTGTTCTAATCAGTCGAAAAGCATTTTCTGCATTCATTCAGCACCAAACGTTAAAAATTTCTTCAATTTCAGATCAGGTAGAGTCAGTAGAATAGTTTTATATTATTCTTTAAACAGTTCGAAGTACTCTGAGAAGGTGTGATAAGTTCATAATGGAAAGACATGCAGAGATGTAAGTTTGTGGAGAAAGTAAGACGGAATTATTAATTATGAAGGAGAGTTTTTTTCGTAAAGAGAGTTTGAAAATTACGCAGTCTCATGATTTAGGAAATACTGCATTGAAAAAGATCGGAAATTATGACACTACGGAAGAATATGATGATATCAAATAAATATTTGGGTCAGGTAAGTACAGACGAAGAATAGGAAATTAGATTGCCGAAGCTTCAGAGTCCGGAATGTTGTTTAACCACGGACTTCCCCGATTCCAGTAGTAAAACGGAGGACCCATCGTGAAGCAATACTTTTGTTGCAGTGGAGTTGGCCCCTCCATCCAATACCTGTCCCATTACCAGAAACAATTTTTAATTTTACATTTTACAATTTTTTGCATGCAAGCGACTCTATTGTCTACATAAAATGCTAACTCACATCACGTAGAAGTTGCACATTTCGTCTTCATTAGTAGCCCTGAGTCAGAACATAAAAAATAGTTTAAGTTGCTACGAATTTCATGAACTTAAGACTCAGTTTATGAAAATTTCCTTACCCGATCTTTGTGATGCGCAGTCTGTCACTAACCATTGTGCATCGAGCAGCCTAAATGAACAAAGAACTTTTGTTAGATTCTGCAGATACCCCCAAAAAATAGGCTATTGGATCATTTGAATGTTATAGAGTAACTTCATTTACCAGAACGTCCCCTTTCGTGACGGTCATGTTGTTAGCCACGGGGTAAAACATTTGCGGTTTCATGGGATTCTTTTTTCCGATTAGAGTCCACTCGTCTTGTCCTTTGTGATTTCGTCGCACACGATATCCTGACACGACTTTGCCTAAATATTTTGATTAATCATGGTAAACTCGACATACTACTATAAATATGAAGATTGTGATTTTTAAAGACAAGCTTAGTACCAAGAGAGTGGGTGTGGGTTCGGAATGCAAACGGATGAATTACTTTATCCTCGTTGAGTGTGCATGCAGATTCCATGTACTCTGTTGACACAGGTCTGATGTATCCGTTCGTTCCCAGGAGAAATACTCCAGCAGCCTTGGGTTGTCTAAAATTGAATTCAGTCTCTGTCTTGCATTATGAATCAATGAATGTGTTAGTCTCAAATTGTTACACTTACGGAGTCTCGGTATAATGAATAACTACTCCAGAATCGTCCTTTCCACCATCTGAAACGATAATTAGGTATCGGTTTAAAGTGAATTACTTATCATCGTATAACTGCCTCCAGTTCGAAGTAGAAGTGAAGTGGTACCTTCAAAGCTGGAGACGTCTGCATAGTGAACCTGAAGGACCAAGTACTGGATAGCAGTGTTACCTCCGACCTCGAAGGCTACTCCTTCAGGTAAGTCAAATGCAGGTGCATCTCTGCCCCACGCATAAATAACCTGAGATCCTTTTGCACATGGACCTGCAGATTTCAATCCAGGTTGACGAGATGCTGCCATTTCTCCGCAATTCCAGACTTCCTCACTTCTTCCAGGAAGAAGACATCCGTATAGCTAATTACACCATAGATTACTTGTTAGTTTATTCGATGGGCTTGTTGGATATCGATTAGAATTACTATAATCTTACCAGCATGTGATGTGCAACATTCATGGATGCATTAGGAGCGAATCCCACTGAAAAAGTTAATTAGTTAAATTTAGTAAAAGTTATGAAAAATAAATAAAACATTATTCTTAATGGTGATTTTACCTATGTAGTGCTTCGTTGTAGGGTCAACTCTGACTGGTGTGCAAAGGTAAGTCTCTGGCTGAAAAAGTTTAATAACACCAGTTAGGCTATTTAATTAGCAGTGAACTGGACTGGATGAAATGTACTTACTTTCTTTGGCTGGACATCGGGCATAAGAATAGGAAAGGAGTCTGTCTCGAATGCTAATGCTGGAGCGATGCATATTACAGTGAAAGCGATACACGCTACTAAACTAACCATACTTTGTACTGATTCCTACCCTTGCCTTGTGCTAAATGAAATTAATACTTTTTGGTTTTAACTAGAAACCCTAAATCAGAGACAATCTATACAGCCTTCAAATTGGTATTGGATTCCTGTATGTATGCACAAGTTATGCAGATATCTGTGCCACCTAAACTGATTGTGGTTGGAACAAACGGAACGTAGTTTGTGGTTTAAGATTGCTATTATTTTTGAGACTATATTGTAATGTAGATATACCACTTGTTCAAATGTTCTCTCTGGAGAAAGGTAGCGAATTGTTGGTAGTCTGTTGGCTTTTACGTAGTGAATGACGTGATCGAATCGATACGAGTTCAGGACGCAGCCGTGCGATTCATTCACATATGCCAGAGAAGCTTAAACTTGAGATCCTTCAATTGATCTTCTCGGGATTTCCTCCCACACGAAAAGAAGTCCCCCTGAGTTATTCTCTTTTGATTCCACACCTTCTGTACTCTCAGAAGGTTTATTTTTAATCACAAAAAGAGAAACAAGAAGAATACATCAGCTTGTATATATTGTGTAGCTAATGAGGTTATGGACTAATTAGCTTGCTAGGAAATCGGTATCTTAATATGTGGTCGAAGTAGTTAGACGATTTCCGGGTCCTTTTATTTTCTATAAACTAAAGGATAACCCTATCTGATAAATACTGATAATCTGAGAATGAATGCAATATGAGTGCTTACGCAAATGCAAGCCCGCACGTAGACTTTTATAAGGTTTGTTTGCGCGTGAGACTGACTGAAGCAAAGTTAATACTACTTACTATAATAATGACATTGACAGTTAAAAGGATTGTTGAAGCAACTATTGTGAGTAGCCTTAACAATTACAGGGGCTTTTCTATCTCAATTCTTCCCCCTGAATATTTAACTGACAGTACAAATGAAACTTAGTGAGCAATCCAAGTAACAGTTTTCCGATTAAATGATGGCAAGTGGCAATGCATCACCGCATTTTCAAAATCAAAGCGTTGATTATCTATGAATTATTCATTGGAAATGTCGAATGCTCTTAATATGTCAATCCAGCATTTGTTTGTAGCTGTTCAATTGACATTGTCATCAGTGACCGTCAGTTACTTACTGAGCTTGAAAGATACTCCTATGTTAACTCATAAAACGCAACTTTTAGCTGGTAATCTGAGTGCCAATCTTACGTGAATACGTGGCACTTGATATAATACCAGAAGACTGACTTCCGGGAAATCATACGCTTAATTGCATTTGAGAATCCAAGTTCTGCGTCTGACGTCTGTACCTTTGAAGGTAATCTGCACTTGCGAATTGCCTGCAGACATACTCTGTACTCTGTGAAGCATGTACTGTTAGTTAAAGACTTCTTCTGTATTATTCCTTGAGTGCCATAGAATATATTGTTTTTATGGTACATATCACACTGTTCTAGAAAACAGGCACACTATAAATAGAAGAATTTGAAGAATACAACAAAAAAGCTGATTTTGCCTTCTAGGCAAACTGCATTTTAGCAATACTTCTTAAATCCGAATCAAAACCTTTCTTCTTGCTAATTGCTAACTAAGAGGAATGCATGAAAGTTCATGCACATTATAGTTCTAAACAGTTAATCCAAATGCGCATTCCTCGAACAATTTGGCTATTCTAGTTATTCTATCGACCTAAAAGAAAAAGAAACGTCAAAATAATGTCTAGTGAAGATCAAGGTAAACTCTTCATCGCCACACACTGACGAGCGAGGTACATTTGCACTCACGCATTATCTATCACTCAACATATCAAAAAGACATTGTATTGTGAGACGCAGAGTATAAAGACATTAAGGTGTCTAAACGGGAGATTAAGTGGAGGCATCGAAGGATATAAATAGAGCAGAGAACCTACATACGTCATCTTCCTTTTCAATATTGTCAACCAGGTCACTCGTCAGTTGTCAGTTGGTGGTTATTCGAATCCCACTACCACAGATGAATGAGACTCAACTTTTTGTTATGTCGTTCATCTCTCGTCAGCATTGCACGCGATTTCTGTGCTAAGCTTTCTTGCGTTTCAGCACTCATCCTTAATCCGTGTTCTCCTAATGAGCTTTCTTAACCCATTTATAATTTGCTTGGTCACTAAGATATTGCTTACAGATGATATAGTAAAGACTAATCGTAATTATGTTCTGGTTAGTATTCACAAAGTAGTGGACATAGGGTAATTGGCAGATTTGAATCGTACTTACTTTCCCTTGTCAACTTATTCTTTCAGTCGCCCTAATTGCATTAGAGTGATTTCGAATTTTAACGATGGAACATAAAGTCTTCTTCAATCCACCTAAAAAGAATTCGCTGTGGTTTAGGAGGTTCGTAGATTTAGGCACCAGTTCGCTTTAACGACGCAGAACATGTTTTCAACACGGGTGCATGATTTTTAAGGTTTCAAAAGGAATTAAAACAACATTCTAATAATCAATATTGATTTACATTTTATTGATGCCACCATTCTGCGGTGTCAAATTAACCAATTAACAGTGTCTTTACGGTAAAACTTAGTGCGACAACATGCAGCAGTAGTTCCATCACATGAGAGGTTGCGATCTGTCGATCTTCCTAACTTTATATTTGCATATCTATCGCAGGTAGGTGAATCATAGAGGCACAATCATGTAAGGTTTCAGTTGAAAGGTCATATATAGTCCGTCTGATTTCTATTATTAACTTAACAAATAAATATTAATTGCATTGCATTGCTAATCTACATGAATACTTCCTTGCATACAACTTCAGTACTGCTAAGAACTGATTCTCATTGGTTTCTGTTGCATCTTTCTACATGCCTATTATCTATATAAAATAAATTGCAATCGGGCGACAAGGTTTGTTTGCTGTCGTTTAAATCGCTGGTTTCTATACGACTCATTAATGTGGCACATTATATTATACTTTGATAAATAATAATTTACATCTGTACAATAAATTGATGATTACGATTCCAAACGTTAATACTCTTAAAGATCTTCAAGATTTACATAAAAAGAGATTAAATCAAACCAATCTACAACGTCGTCGTTGTCGTTTGTAAGTAAATATTGATTACGTTTTAAAGATCGGACTCATAATCATCAACCATGAGACCAGAACAAGGTGAAAAAATCACATAAATAATTGTACTAAATTAACATTCGTATGCGTAACAAATTACAAGCGAAATATTGCGTCAAACTACTATATAGCACTTCGAAGAATCAAACAACAGCAATAAAAAAGAATTTAAACAATCAGCAACTTAAAACATTTCCTGAAGTACGAAAGTGCCTTTGAATAGACAAAGAGTGAGCCCAACTTCATGTGACTATCTAAGGACCTAAGCTAATAGGGGAACCTTATCCTCCAGAGTTCCAGATTTTCTATCGACCCTCCGCTGAATTACCATAGCTCGGAATATTGTAAGACTTGATGCAGCTGATAGCGCTATCATTAGCGTCAGCATTGCTGCCCATCCGTAGTTCTCACTAATGTACCCGACAATAGGCCCTAAAAACAAAATAAATCCATTGATTAGATTGGTTTCAATACAAGCCATTCTGATTGTCAGTGAAAGAGACAAGCAATACCTTCAAGAACAGCACCCATTGTGCCAACTCCATTAATCAAGCCCGTTACAGCTGCTCCAGCTCTCATCCCGTTTGCCTCTCCCATTTTCATAGACACAGAACCCGCTGGAAGAATGAACAAATGTTTGAGTTCCTCAGTTATTCTGTTATTCTCAAGCTTTATTCTATCAGTAAATGAACTTACCAAGTAAAGAGTCCGCCCCACCGTTGGTCATACCCGTAATCAACATGAATACGGCATTGTGATAAAATCCGAGTTTAGCAGTCATAGCGAACAAAGCCATACTGATTGAACTAACTGAAACGCAGATCCACATACCCAACAAAGTATTTTTTTTGAATTTTCTGTCCAAAATAAAACCGAGTAGTGGACTTCCTAGCGATCCTCCTACGTCAAAAATCGTAGAAAACAAGCCTGCTTGAGCAACTGAATACTGCAGATAATGGACAAGGTACATCGGCAACCACATGAACATGCAGTATCGAACAACTTTAAGACACAGCACTGTGGCAGTGACCTCAGGTACCGCGGGTATTCTCCAAAGTTGGAGGCAGCTCTTTTTGCCAACAACTTCGTCGTCGATTTTTTGGTTTATCACAACTTCTTTTCCAGGAACAGACATATGCCTTTCATCAGGGCTTAGTAACACGCAAAATGTCAATAGCTGAAAAAAAATCGTTTTGCATTAGATTCACTGAGCTCGGAAGACGGAAATGTTGCTTTAATCATTAATCATGATTGTAAGACTCACCCCCAAGCCAACAGCAGCAAATGACGCAGGCAAAAATACCATTCTCCAACCATGAACTGTTCGTGTATAATAAAACCTTTAATTTCAAGTACCCATGAACCATCGCATAGCTTGATTATTTTCTAATTTTTCATTTTATACCTGATTGTAAGTGCACGGCTATGGCAGTACCTAAAGCACCCCCCACAAACACAGACGTCGATAAGAGGCCCACAACCGAGTTCAGCTTTTGATCTGGGTACCAAGCGCATACTGCCTTACAAAATGCAGGCCAACACGGTCCTTGAGCAAGACCGTTGAGGGCCAGAACCACCAGTAGCATCAAGTAAGAACCCCAAATCCCAAACGTAAACATGGCTGTTCCGGCAACTGCAATAAGTGCAATAAAGGGATTCGGTTTAGTAGGTATTCATAAGTTACTCAATATTCGGATCCAACTCTACCTGTAAGACACAGCGCCACTGTCAGTCGTGGTCCAAAACGATCGCTGAACTGACTTCCTGCCACTTGAATGATCGAGTACGGGAGCAAGAAAGCGACATCCAGCCATCCCAGCTGCTGCTTAGACAGCCGAAAATCTGACTCCAAGCTTGGCTTAATAATCCCAATAGGCTTTCTGAGGAAGTACACCTAATCAAACGTAAACCTTTGAGTGAACCACCGATAACATAAATACATAAACCATTATAACTTAAAGGTTACAACTTACCACTGTGTAACTTATCCACGCAGTTGTAAATACAATAATCTGATTTCGATGTAACAGCGACATATTGAGACAATTATTTAGTTGGCGCAGACAAACCGAAGCCCGGAGGGTAATACAGTTGTTGAGACAATTGTAAATAAGTACTTTCCACCTCGCAAGTTTGAAATCACTAAACTAGACTTTCCAAACACACAATAGTACTTTGTGTTTCGTCCCTGACTTGTGTTTCGTTTTAGAAATAATTAATAATAACTAAGTGAAATTGAGCACACATAAGAGTTCACACGTTATACAAAGCGTCGAATACTCCTCTAGTCACAGTATCTGAAATATTGCTGCTCGTATCCGACTCGACGAAAGGATCTTCGACAAATCCTGCGGCAGGTTGATTAAGGACTCCTCTCTCAATGTTGTTGTATGCGTCGTCACCAGTCCACGTATTATGCTTATCGTCAAAGCTGCATAAAAATTAAGTACACACAGTCAGTGAGCAAAAAATGACCAACAGTGTTAACTCGTAAATAAACAACAGCGTGACCATACTTGTAGTTTGAGTGGTGGTGAATGTTGAGAAAACCCAGGAGCTCCGGAGGAACCGGGGTGAACGCAAGAACTGTCTGAATGTAAAGTTCAAGCCCCGTACGACGAGACTCAAGGACTTTAACCGTACTGTTTCTCACTTTTTTCGGAGGAAAGAAAGGCGTGCTCCTCCCAAACTTGCGTCGAATCTACAACAACGTAAGCAACAAAGGCATGTTACGACATCTCCAGAGATGGAATACTAATTAGCACAAGATGCAATTAGTAGATGATGGACGGTGGTGGACGGTCGTTGTTCGTACCTCCTTGTGGAGTTGGAGAAAGTCAGAATACCTCTTGTCTAAATAGGAGACATCGTCGTTGCAGTGAACTTCGAGACGGTACGTGTGGAACTTCTTGTGGCGCCCGGAGATCTCCACACTTTTGTACGACGGAATGAACGCCCGAATTATCATCGCACGCCCACTCGCATCTTGCCTCGTGTGTCCTTCACTGTCACCACCACCACCGTTCCAGGACGCACACGATATTCGAAATCAAAACAACCTACCTGTCCACGTACCCTGTTTGTGTGTTGACAAATAGACTTCATTGGCCCGCTGGAGTTTGTCCAGGTTGCCCTGTTGAGGATAGGGAGCGCCCTCGTCCTCCTTCACCAACCTCGTTCGCCCTCTCCCAACCTGTCTCACCACTTCCGCTTCACTCACTCATTAATGTCATTAATCACCCATCATTACACACTTAATTAATCATTAATTACTCATATTTAAGATCAGCTCTTTATGAAACTACTTCACCTTTCATGAAATGCTTATTTCACAATTATTGGAGGAAACGAGAGAATCGTTTGTGCTCCATTATTATACTGAAATCAGCAAAATGTGAAGTTTGGCTGGAGTTTACATGCACATCCTGGCTTTTATGTTTTATGTAGGCTTACTAGCCTTCAGCAGTCAGTAATGAACTTTTCATAGCTGTTTCAGGCTCTCACGCTAATCTTTTGTTGTCCATTTATTTGGATTTACTAAAAGTATGGCTTGAAAGTAGTTAAAAGCAAACTGGCTTGAGCTAGAAAACAGCATAAGAACATGAGACCTATGAAGGCTATGAGAAGACCCTGAGGATGATACGAACCCTTTGAAATACAGAGTATAACAGTAACAAGAACTAAGCTCAAAATTAGACTTGCAAATGTCCCTTTGAAAGAGATTGTGGATTCTGTCAACGCTGTTCTTGTAATGATGAAAAATGATGCTTCTTTTTCCGCAGAATATCATCGGTGGACGAATTGAGGGATAAACCGAGGAAATCCCGTGTCTACAGCTAAATAATGCAGCTAATACAGCATCTTCTTTCGTTTATTCGAAAAGGGATGTTAGGAAATAAGGGAAGCTAATCTGATGGTCGTGTTTGCGAAGTCTTCCATCCGCATTCGGTCGATTGACTCGTCGAGAGATGAAAAGAGGGCCCTCTGAGAAGGACAAATACGTCTCCCTTGTAAACATCCCTTCTCCCTTTGTTGACTACGGGAAGTGTGCAACGGCACGCGACCTAGTCGACCACCCCCTGCGGAGATTCCCTTAAGTCTCATCGACAGTTAAATAAAGTAAGTGTTATCGTCTCCATCCTTCTCACCACCATGAGAAACTTTTATCCGCCTCTGCTCAACCGAATAATAAGTCTCCTTATTGTGAAAATCACTCACTCCCCTCCCACCTTTAATTGCCCGTCTCAATTCGAGTGAATTGGCAACAAGTATTAATTTGTGTAAAATAAAATTGGATATGCACGCATATGTAAAGTATTTCAAAGTACCAGCATGGCTCAAGGGTTCACACATTCAGATAAAATGTACAGTTTACGCTGACACGTGCTTCCCATGATGTCAAAGTGCCGAAGATAAGATTCTATTTTTATTGGAAGAACAGTTAGACAGGCGGTGTCATTGTAGATATGTTACACTTCCTAAGGGTCTATACGTTTCGTCGTACAAATATGAGAATACTATGACAAGTGTGTCAATAGTTCAAATCAAAAGGAGATTTTTGCTATTCAATTGTACCAAAGGTGCAGTCAAGGGTCTTTAACATGTACCTGCTTACTAGGTCCTCTAGTTTCTAGTAAGTCTTACATCTCCCCATATGTAAATACAAAATAAGGTTTTAGAATTTAGGAGAATATTATTGATAGTTGAAAACAAAACCCATTGAACGGTTAACATATTAGTTATCTCAAAGACT
This sequence comes from Isotomurus palustris, assembly GCA_034696625.1. Classification (NCBI taxonomy): domain Eukaryota; kingdom Metazoa; phylum Arthropoda; class Collembola; order Entomobryomorpha; family Isotomidae; genus Isotomurus; species Isotomurus palustris. The sequence continues at coordinate 7,518 of JAQGAD010001707.1, read as the reverse complement.
GTGTATACAGCATTAGAATGCACAAAGTATGCAATATGCAAAGGTTTCGTTGGAAGAGAAAGTAAAATTTATTGAAAGGTGGTGGAGTAAAGTGGCCATAAAACTCTAAAATTACCGAGCCACTTGGGAACGCGAGCTCGTAACGTAGCTGCCTATAATACTGAAGCTCTTTTTACAGCAATAGCTTTCTTATGGAGTCCATGAACACCACGAAGCTCTCCAGTTTTTCAGAGTGAACAATAATTTTTTAGTTTAATTAAAAACTTGAAAGAAGTTGAAAGCAGTTTGGGGTTTTGAGGAGGTGAAAGTGAGAAAGAAAGAAACAGAGTGGAGGTCTCATTTCTACATGAATAATTGGTCTCTCTGGGAAATGTGATATTGGACGAGTGATTTCATGTAAACCTTTGAGCACCACCCTCTGCCCTGCTGGATTACGCTTTATGAAGTTTGAAACTTTCTTCTACTTCATCTCAACCCAAACTCCCGTAAAAGTGAGAGAGAGCATTCGAGTGAATTTCGAGAACTCTGTCGTCAAACAGAAAGCACCGTGTACTAGATAAACACCCTACAAACTTTCATGACAATACATTTCCATCCTCTCCTCAATCCTCTCTTTCATTTCGACTTCTGAACTTTCTTCACTTAAACTTTTAAGGCTTACTATTTCCCCTCGCACAATTTCATGTATATAGTATCATACAGCAGTCACTTCTTCGTTCATTCCCTGCGACCCACCAACTTTTATCTGTAACTATTACTATATACATGCTACACCGTGGTACACAAGAAACACCCTTGTTCACTTAAGTGTCAACATAACAGTTTACTACAGGAAATATCTATTGTTTTAAATTTCAATCTACCACTTTCATCCTTTATGGAAATCTTCCCAATAAACGTTACCTCAAAACACATACACATTTTCTTGGTATTTACATAAATACTTTCATGCACCCACTCACGTTAGTCTGGAGTATTTTCAGGAATTTTAATAGTTCCTTATGAGAATTCTCGTAAGACAGAAGTACTTGTAAATAATAAGGAGACTCGAAAAAACATGCAGCTTGTAGACTAAAGTGGTGCATTCTGTCTCAAAATACAAAGTGACTTTTCGACAGATTTCTAAGAATGGAGCATTAAGTGAGATGATCATATATTCAGAATTGAAATATACAGAAACATCTGAGCGGAGAAAGTAGTGCATATCAAATGGTAAAGAGAGTTTATGGAAGGGTGACAAGCTGTCAAAACGAATGCTTAGGGAATCTCCCTTAATCCGATGAGATTAGGTGAAACCGATACGGATGGGTAGACTCACAAATATTAGATCTCGGCGTATATGTATCTATGTATATGCCGTTCCTTCATTTCATCTCTCCATGCATGTTCTTTGATCTCTCTCTCTCTCTTCTTGCATATTAGGTGACGACCAGCATCTGATGTGTCAAAGTTGCCTTATTGCTTTCACTGATGCCGTGTCCAAATATATCTGAAAAACGAGAGCAATATTCTGACTTACTACCCGTTGCGTAATCTGGGATTCTATTCTTTTGCTTCTGTCGGAAAAAGAAATACAATATGGGTGTTAAACAAACATACATAATCCCATTCACCAGCAGCAGCAAAGCAAGGGACCGATAAGGAAAGTCAGGTGTGAGTGAGTCTCTCTCTGATCTCTTCTCTCCCTGCCTGTTACATACACCAAAATGGATCACCGTGTAGTATGAATTATAAGCAGATTAGTTCCAAGATGCACCAGTGCACTCAATGCATCTGGTCCTGCATAATCTTTACTTACTCGTCTCGCTATGTCCACAACTCCTCGTTTCCCTTTCAATTTCCACTTCCACTCAATCCAGCCGACTCAATGATGCTCCATACTTTAATATAGTTCAGATTCCCACTTCTTTGTGCATAAATTCTAGTTCTATTTGTTCTTTATGACTTCAGGTCATTTTATGGGGAGAAGTACACGAACAAAATCAGCCTTTGAGTACGAATCCTGTTAACATGAAAGAAAATGTACCCAGAACTTTCTAACAATGAAAATTCAAGGAAAGCTCATAACAGTTGCCTTTATGTCTAAACTTTTTTCTCCGTGGAAGGTATCAATATCAATTACTCATGCACTTTATGTTGTACGTTCCACCCAAAAGTATTCTTCTAAAAGACTAAAAGTACACAACAAGCAAGTGAAGGAAAAGGCCTGGAAAGAGAGTACGGAGTAAAGTAGGGAAGAGCAAGTTTCATGAACCACGTGTGACCAAATCATAATACTCATAATAATACCATCGTATACAAAGAAAAAGGAGCACAACATGGGACAAAAGGCATAAAACAGAAAAAGGAAAGTATAGTGGTGGTGGTGGCGAGGGATGAAAGGATATGGAAATGTGTTGCAATAGAAAAAATTCGGGTGCACTTGGTTGTCGTCCCTGTCTCCCACTTCTGTCTGCACTTCCAAAAAGTTCCAATGCCAAACCAGGCGTACGTGGAATTTCCCCCAAGCGTCTTCTTTTTCTTGCCTCGCAATCCTCCTTAGTCAAAATCCTCGTGGTGTACCCGGTGATATGACATCACGCATATTAATAACTCCTTATTGAATATTCATCCAACTTGCGTCTCTCTTACTATTCGTATCTCCTGTAGCTCCGTATAAACTTTATAATCCCTTCTGAGTGAAAGTCTCCCTATATTCGCAGAACTGCCTGTTCGTCAAACTCGGTGAATATCGAATGTGGACACACTCAGAGATTCTGAGTTTCGAGAGAGATGATGGTCCACATATGAAAGAAATAGTTTCAACGTGTGCTAAGTAAACTGAGCCAGGAGAAGATTCATAAACTGAGAACGAGATTACTATATATGTGTGTCTATTCAGAAAGTTCAGATTCAAAGTTTAATTCTTTTGCGTATACACTTTCCCATATATATAAATATTGGTTGGTTGGTAAAAGTAGAAGGAATAGGAAAGAGAGAGCGAGATAGATTGGAATGCATCGTTGCACGGACGAGTGGATGAGTAATGTAGCAAAGAATGATTGGTATGCAGGGGAATACATTTATAACTCGCGTAACAAGACCCTCGGCTAACAACGATCTGTATTTCCTAAACAGTCTGCTGGAGATTCTCAGCAACCACCCTTCAACAAATGCTTTCTCCACAACCAACTTCTACGCAAAACTCGTATGCATATTTCTCCAATGAATACCATAATCCTAAATGTTCGTGCTGCACATTATTATTGGAACAAAGACTTTCTGTCGTGTGGGTTAAGATATGCGATGAGTTCATCCATATTCCAAATCGTTGGGAGAGCTGAGGTTTCCTGCATTATTAAGGTCAGTTACACATTAGATCGCAGCTAGAAGTGATCAGGAAAGCTATTAGATGAGAGAGAAATGAGAAAATGTGTGTGTGAGTGTGTGTGTGTGTGCTGGCGTTGGTGTTGGAAGGGCTTTCTTCTGTGTCATAAATCGAGGTTGGTTAATCTAAATGACCATTAGCCGCAGAGTCGTGTGTGTAAGTAGGAGGCTATTCAATTTACACTTTTATGCATATGCATGTCCGGGAGGATGATAAATGCCCATAAGCATATGCCGTTTACTGCTCCGCTGTTGCTTTTATTTTAAAGGAGAGAAGGGAGAAAGAGAGAGAAATACTTGATGACTGGGATTATCATCATCGGGTGGCCGTGTGATAGTTGCGGTAATGATAATCATAAACAGTAATATCGTGTGCAGGGACGATAGAATTAAGAAGACTACAAGGGGAGTTTTTGCATGTGAAGTGCGGTAAATAGCGTTCTTCTTCTCTCTCTCTGTCTCTCCTCCGTAGATGTATAATGTAATACACAGGGAGTCCGTAATAGTGAAGGTTTGTGAGGAAGATTATATGTAGGAATTATCCTTAAAGAAAGGAAGAAGGAACAGAACAGCAGGAAGTCATATGAAATATCGGAGAATAATGCCTCCACAAAATTCCTCGGGGTCTCTCTCTCTCTCTTAGTCTCAGCTATAAATTACACAACCATTCTTTCTCTGCTCCACACACACACACAGAGACATACACACACACACACACCGTCTTTGCAGTCTTTGCTCTTTTCTCTCCAGATTTCTCCAGTGAAAAAGTTCCTTGTCAATGGCCACTTTCCCTTCCTTCGAATTCCAGAGAGGACGACTCTTCTCACGTCTTCCAACCCCAGCATGACTCGTTTATTTATCAACTCAAGTCCCCTTGATCAAACTTAACCAAAGTCAAAAGGACAACGCGGAGCCAGCAGTATCATCATCATCCTTGCTTTCCTCAAGACGAGTGGGGATTTGGGCCGCTCATAAAAACGATATAAATGTATGGAAGAAACTTTCCGTCTTTGTAGTCTTGACCTAAGTTCATCTATATATGAGTATGAGCATCCTTACAAATGTGTGTGTGTGTGTGTGTGAAATAGACGAGCTGAGGAAAGAAGGTAGAGAGACGAGAGATAGGAGCTATTCAGTCACACTCTCACTTTCTCCAGAATATTCATTTTAAAGACAAAACCCCAAAGACCGCTGGATTTCGCATGTGGGTTTTATTCATGTGGTTTATGGTTGTTGGTCTCCTGAACACTTGAAACAATTTCCAAGTTTACTCCTCCACCTCCCAGGTAGTCTAGAGTTGCAGTCCCTTGTTTATAAAACGTGAATTTCGAATAGCTTTGCATGTTCCTCCTGAGGGAGAAAGTAGGAAATAATATGAGAAATGCGATGGAGCGTAGGCAGAGTTTAGTATTGTTGTTTCAGATTGATTTGAGTCGCTGGTTGATTGTCTGCGTTCGTTTGTGTAAAAGCTGAAGGGAAGTGTACCTTTCGGATTCAACGGAGCGAGCTCTGCATGGAGGAGGACTGATGAGTCTGCACATTCTTTTATCTTTTGACCGAGTGGCTGTAAGTAATTCGGGAATATTGCGATTCCCTCAGCAGAGAAACTGGAAGGATGAGAAAACCCTTTCTCTCTCAAAAGTATTCTTCACATTTGACGATGAGATCATCTCTCTCAACCTCGCCATATATTTTTCTAATCTCACCCAAAAAGTTTCTCCTTTCCTCGTTCTCGTGTGGATGGACACAATAGGGAACTCGCTCTCTCTCTTCTCTCTCTCTCTCCCTTCACATAATACTTTAGGCATCGGGTCTCTTTATTGAAGAGCCTTCAGCATGTTGATTGTTTGAAGAAAGTGATTTGTAGTTTTGTAGCCTGTGTGCTGTAGTACGCAGTATGTGTGGGAAGGATGGCTTAATGAAGAAACTCAGTGGGCATGATTTTATGGCTGGTGAGACAAACCCCGTCAACGATACACGTCTGATTGAAAAATAAGATAGAATGTAAACATTTATTGACTGGGAGACGCGTGGCCGAGGAGCGATCCGACACGCGACCACGCTCAAATAAGTGACCCCCCACAAGGCTTTCCTCCTCGACAACAACCCACCAATTTGATACCAACCCTCGATCCCCATATACACAGCTTCATCGCTTCATTACTTACTGTGAAAATGATTGACGTCGAATTCACCTAAGTACATAAGTACCTCCTACATCTATGCCTTATTTTGTGTCTCAATATCTCAATAAACTTATTAACTTTCTTCTTCCGTTTGCATTGCATACTAAAAATCAAATTCATCCGTCTCTTTGATTCCAACGAGATTTGATGATGATATCCACTGCGAGACTGGTTGTATTATTAGGTATTAACAAGAATAAAGAGAATAGAAGGAATGGGAAGAAAGCAGATTAGATGCAGTTAGAGGAGTGGAGCTGAAATGGCCTGGGCAAACATTGCATGAGCATGGGGATCGTTCCTCGGACTGAGTGAGAAGGGTTAGGAAGTTGGGATTGGGATGGTGACAGGTCTACGATTCATTCACTCACTAAAAGACATATTTTGTGAGCTAAGTAAGCGTGAAAAATCAACTTGTCTGTTGAAAAAACAGTATCTTTGTACAGAAACAAATGAACAAGTTGGACGGATGGAAACGCGAAGTCATGGGCTGCTGTGTGGAAGGGTAAGTTCAACGTGGATGACAACACTCTCGGATACAAATGATGCTAATTTTTTAATTTTAATTAAAACTTGCTCTGCTCTCCCTTCTTTTGCTTCTTCACCCACTCTTTCTCTACACGCTGTAAAGTGTCACCATGTCACGAAGAATTAAAAGCTAAGAGAGAGCAAAGGCATTCCTCTCAAGTTTTTCCTGGCACGACACTCTTCCAGCAGACTTTGTGCAATATGAGAATGTCAGGTTTAAGTAGATTTTCCCTTCAAAATTCACAAGCTGCTTTGGCTGTCAGCAGGAAGAGCACGAAAAATAAACTGGGAATGACATTTCTAGCTGAACTACTTGAAATATTTTTCCAAGATGATTACAGGTTGCGCAAAATACTTTTGCTAAAATGTGTTTGTAACGAATACAGGCAGCAACATTAACAGTTGGAAGCTTTTCTACTTGGAAGTGATTTATTGTTTGAACACTTGCTAACATTGTATAGGTGTATACTAATCGGAAGCTGTTTCGTGTACTAACTACCTAATGACTCCGTTTTGTTCAGCCAGCACTCGTGAAGGTCGAACCAACTGACGATGTCATAGAGAAAGCGAAAAAATAAAGGACACAAGAATCAACGAGCGTGAAATGGTGTCTGGGTATTGTGAAAGTTGCATAATGAATCGGATGTTTGTTGCATACATGAAAACCACGAATGACTGTGTATGTGTAAGTAAAGGAGAGAGGAGACACATTTAAAAGACGAGTAATTAGGCAAGGGCAGATGGGAATTTGGATGGGGTGAATTTTTTGAATAAGTCTGAGCGTGAAATTGCAATTAAATGTGATATGTATACGGACGGACGGAGGAAAGAGAGAAAGAATCAGGTGCGGTGGATAAAAAGTGGATATCTATATCATCAGAGAGTGTAAGTCATGCAGATTGAATGAATGAATGGCTTTTGAAGAGTGGAAGCAAAGGGAGCAACACGTGTGGCCGATTTCACGATTTTCCCGATTATAATCGATACCTACAATATGTGTCCATCCGAAGAATAGAAATGAGTCTCCCCTTCCAACAACAAAATGCTTTGCATCCCATTGTCTCTCTCCCTTCAACACGAATAACGCGATACAGAGCGAGGCAGTAGGACCCTATGGCTTTCAAAGGACTCATCTCGTCAGTCATCTCTCCTGCTCATTCCATCTTCAGCTTCTGCTGACTCCAAATCTGATCTCACTCTTACCTTCCTCTCCATTTGACTTCTTTAAATGTTTGACTAATGATTTTTTTAAAGTTCCAAAACTTTAATTTCACTTAAATAAATAATAGCTTTCGAAACCTGTTGTAGTTTGCTGTTCAAACAAAATTATGTACAGTACTTCTGACACTACTTTCTCCTTATCGAGAATCAAGCTTAACCTGCTAGATAGAGTTATCACCAACCTACGTACGTTCGGTGTTTATATAAAGCACCTAATTTT
>JAQGAD010001706.1:0-17550 GCA_034696625.1 Isotomurus palustris | reverse complement strand
AATCCATGTTTTTGAAATTACTTCTAGCCGAGTTACTACTGTTGGCAGCAATGTATCGCAGATCTTACACCAGCCATAATTAAATTTTCTACAACTGCATGTACCTGTTGGTACACTTCTTTACTTAGTCTTAAAGTTACAGGCCGATTAATTTTTCGAAATTTCGAAAAACCCATAGTTCGAAAAATTACCAAGGAGCCTTAAAGTGTTTCAAGTTACATTTAATTATTGAATAGTGTTATATAGTGTTTGAAGTGCTCGTAATGATGTAATATTAAGTGTCAAGTGATTTCGAAACCAAAGATGATGAAGAGGAAGAGACGAGAAGAAGAAGAAGAGGAAGCTGATGGAGGAGCTCCAATAAAAACAACTTTGATTCTCAGGGACTTCTCACTTAATCCTTGTTGTCCACATGGTAAGGTCGATTTCAAACTAAATTAGAAGATCATTGTTCTGTAATTATGTTGGTAGTAACGTTTAAGTGTTGGTATTTCAGGACCTACAGTGCTTTTTGCTAGAGGAGACGAAACCCGATTTTTCGCGTGTTCTGCATTTCGCTCGAGGAAGTTATGCGACTTCCACATGACAGAAGATAAGTGGAAAGGGAATGAAGATAAGCCTGAGGAGGATAAGCTTTTGAGTAGGAAGGATAACGGGAAATCGATGAAGAAAAAGATACAGAAGACATGCGATGTACGGCAACCAATTTTCCAGCATTCGTATTATTATTTAATTGTGATTAATAATCGCATGGTAATTATTATTTTTTGTGAAGGATTCATCGACATCGTCAGAACCGTTGGAAGTTCCAAATCAACAGGATAAGGGAGAAGCGCAGTATCACTTCACAGAAAAAACTGTAGAGTTTTTTGTAAATACTTTCGAAAGTTTGGGATTCGATGGAGTTTTGTGTGTGGGAACACCAAGTCTTCATGAACACATCTCAAGACTTTCTGCTCAGCAAAATAAGAAACAAGGAAAGATGAAGTCATTCCTCTTGGATATCGATAGGAGATTTGTGAGTCTCGGTTACTTTGTTTAAGTGATTGTGAATGCTCTGTTAGTTTTCTAAAAGTGAGTCGAATTCAGAATTGTTTTGTGGGTTTTTGTAGGTTAATCAATATTCGACAAACTTCTCGTTGTACAATATGTGCAACCACCATTTCTTTGAAGAAGAAGGCAGAGAAAGTTATCTGGATTTCCTGCGAAGTTCTAAGCGAGTGGCAATCGTCACTGATCCTCCGTTTGGAGCTAAAGTGGAGCTCGTTTGGAATGGATCTTTGAAAAATGTCATGAAGGATATTGAAGCTGAATCATCTGTTGCGAATTCAAAGGAACAGGAGTCTTCGGCAGAATGTAATCCGTTATGATAAAATGCAAACGGTGTGCCTAGTTCCGTAACTCTATAGATGCGTTTCATTTAACAGGCTTCTGGATATTTCCATACTTCATGGAGGGGCACATCTTAAGTAAATGTCAAGGTGCAACATTTAGAATGTCCGATTTCAAAGTGACGTACAGGAATCATAAAAAGTTTTCAGGTTGGTTCTCTACAAAATTAAATGTTTTCAAGTAGTAGTCATTGTAGGTTTAGTTAATGAAGTTATGGATTGTATTGCAATTGTATTTAAATATAGAAAAAGGCAGTTGTGGCAAACCATCCGCTGTACGAGTTTTTACGACGGTTCCTTTGTCAAAAGTTCAACTTCCCGATGATTCTTATCGATTCTGCACAGTCTGTGATAAATGGGTGGACAAGCTGAACCTCCATTGCAACCTTTGCAAAACTTGCACTACAAAAGTAAGAAACTTTTTGACACCGGTGTGATTATAATATATTCGTGTATACTGAGTAGATTCGGGTGCCAATCAAGAACTGGAATCCCACGGTTTAATTGCGTGGTTTCCTATCTGTTGCAGGACGGAGGAAACAGTTACATTCATTGCAAGAAATGTAAGAAATGCGTCAAGCCAACCTGGACTCATTGTGACTTTCCCTGTGGAACGTGTCATCTCAAAGATAACTGTCTAGCAGAGAAATCCCAGATGACTCCTCAGACTACATTTCTTAATAACAACTTTAGAAATAACCGTTCAAATAACCAAAATAAGAATCGAAATGGAAAGAAAAGAAATAAACGACGACAATGATAAAATTAATAAATGACGTCTTCTTGTCTGTGTCTTTATATTTAAAGTTCTGTTGATCACTGGACTTTGCATTTTGATAGGATTCCATTGTCCTCACATTTACGCATGGCTGTCAACGCAGCGTGGGAAAAATACCTCTGGATTTGTTTTGCCAAGATTACAGTTTACAATGTCAAACCGTGCATTTGCATTATTTAATCTCTTGCTTCGAAGGAGATATCAAAACCAAGCAGTTGATAACCAAATCCGGAGGTCACCAAACCTCCAAACTCCGAAGTCAACAAATCAAACACATCCAGAATCCACATTGTATTTGCGTAAACAATAGATTGTTTTCATCATGACATAACTCTTAAATAAAACAGCAACGCATAATCCACTAACAAAAAGTATGATAGACGAAGCCTATCTATGCTATTGTTATTATGTAATGTAGACGAAGACGAAAAGACGAAGATCTGCCGGGAAAGCAACTGAACTCTCGTTCGATATCTTCAGCAGGCAGCCAAATATTCCGGTGGCGTTACTGTCATTATCAGCCATCAGTACTCTTCTTTGATTGCGATCAGCCGCACCCTGTCACAATGGCAGTAAATAAATTACATTATTTCGGATTAATCATTTTTATAATTATAGGACTATCGGTTTATTTTATTTTTTATCACAATCAAACGAAGGAGTCCAGAAGACTGGTGATAATTGATTCAGACGCTGGAATCGACGATGCCGTTGCATTGTTTACAGCGCTGAAGGCGCATGAAGATCCCACCGTTCCCTGGACCATCCTCGCTATTACAACTGTAGCTGGAAACACAGACGTAGACAATGTGACTCGGAATGTAGCGACAATCTTGGAAACTGCTGGTCACTCTGACGTACGAATACAATAAATAGCTTTCTGGAGACTTCCAGCACAACTTTATTATACTGATCAACTGTGCATAACCTTTGTACTTCAGATTCCACTGTTTCGTGGAGCAGAGAAGCCAATCGTTCAGCCAACCCCACATAATGACTTTTACTTCGGCAAAGACGGTTTTGGAGATACAAATCTAACGCGACCTTATCCTAAGTTGACGGAAGAACCTGCAGACAAGGCGTTGAGTAGATTAGTTCATGAGCACGAAGGTACAAAGGACTTCACAGTTGCAATGCAATGAAATATGATTCAGGATATTCTTTAACTGATTGATTTACTAGGTGAAGTGACTATTGCTGCATTAGGACCCCTCACCAACATTGCTCGAGCCATTCGCCTCGACAAGAACTTTGTGAAGTCAGTAAAAGAGTTCTGGGTGATGGGAGGAAACCTCCTCGGTAGTTCCGTAAACTTTGAATGTTTCACGTAATAAATAAAATCTTTATTACGGAAATTGATTTGTGTTTATGAAGGTCAAGACGAGACTCCTGCATTTCCAGAATGGAACTTTTGGTTCGACCCAGAAGCAACCTCCATAGTTTTAAATTCCGGAACTCCAGCAAAACCCATCCACATTATTCCCTTCGAGACATGCACAACGGATGGGACTTTTGACCTCGTAAGAAAACAATTAAAATAAATCATATCTAAAGCTAAAATGCCATTGCCACTAACATTTGCGAAATGTGTCCCTAGAAATTCCGAATTGATATTTTTGGAAAGCTGAATACTCCGCAAGTGAAGCTCTTGGATAAGATTGAACAAACTTTACTGGAGAAAATAAGGAAAGGTGAAGAGGCTGGATGGATCCCGTGTGACGCCTTAGTCACTGGAGTTCTTGTGGACCCAAAGATCATTCAAGAATCTGTTAAATACTCCTGTTCAATAGAATTAGACAACAAGAGTTTCAAGAGGGGAATAATTCAGCTTAAGAATCCTGGAGAGCCTGGAAATGCTGTGATTGTGAAGACTGCGAATAAGGAAAGATTCGGAGAAGTGCTTCTGTGGGGACATGGGGGAAACAATACGATTACATAATATTTAGAACATCTCCAACTGCCATCTTTTCCCAGTTGACGCAGAATTTTACTTAAATATGAATTCCGAAAGTACTGACAAATATTTATACAAACTTGACTTCATTTTGCATTGTTCGCAATCGCATCTGAATAAACTGAAAGTGTGTTTGAATATTATCCTTCAGAATGAGCCTGATAAATTACTTCATCTTTCAATCTTTCTGAATGTTTCAATGGGAAGGGAATTATTGTCAAAGAAGCTTAAGTGAGTGTTCAGTGAGGAACACATGTTGCATAGTTGCATCGCATCTCCTATGTGTTCATTCATAATACACAGATTAAATGAATGTGCACTTCTATGCTAAATTCTGGATCTGTGGATCTCTAAGCTATCCATATGTGAGTTTGAAGCATCTATCTCTCATAATCGAAAACTAATAATTCCTCTGTAGGTTGCCTATCTTTTCTTATCTATCTTTTGGTTTTGAGGTCTTCAAAATATCCCAATGGCTGTAAGTTTATAGTTAATTAATGATGAATAATTATTTGGTATATAAGGCTGTACCTCAATAACTTGTTTTGTAGGAGGAGCAGAGACTGCTGATAATTGACACGGATGCCGGGATTGATGACAGTGTAGCACTGTTCGTGGCATTAAGGGCCCATGAAGATCCCAGCATACCTTTGACTATCCTCGCTATCACTGCTGTGGGTGGTAACACTACAGTGGACCATGTGTGTCCAAATGTCTCCACGGTCCTGGAAACCGTAGGTCATTCAAATGTAAGAAGTATTTACTATCTACAGAGCTGATGGTGCAGTTGCAGAAACAATCTTAATGTAAATGTAACCTATGGCTTAAGATTCCACTTTACCGAGGAGCTGAGAGGGCCCTTGTGCAGCCGATTCCCAAGAGAGATTGTCTTTACCACGGGGAAGATGGATTTGGAGGCACAGACATTCAAAAGGCCAAACCAAACCTGACTAAGGAACACGCTGCGTCTGCTCTCGTTCGACTTGTCCATGAACACGAAGGTTAATTACTTCCTGCCATTCAACATTCCAGCTTTCTACCGTTTCAGTCTTTTTAACTATTGCTCTGTGGTTTGGCAGGTAAAGTGACGATTGCAGCTGTAGGGCCCTTGACTAACCTGGCGATTGCTGTTAATCTGGATCCCACATTTCTTTCGTCAATTAAGGAACTGTGGGTCATGGGAGGAAACATAAGCGGTACGCTTTCATTTTGATCCGTCTTACTTCCTTTCCCAGAGTTATGACGTACATAAAATCAAGTTAAGGCAGGTCATCATTCAAGATTGTCTACATCGTTCTAACATTGTTATGTCCCAAAGGTGTAGGGAACATAGCCTCCTCAGCTGAATTCAACTTCTGGGCTGACCCCGAAGCTGCGTTTGTTGTCCTTAATTCACTGCCAAGTCCCGTTTAGCTTGTTCCATGGGAGACATGCAAACTCAAAGCGAAGTTCGACTTGGTAATTACATTCTGATCTGATGAATTATTAACCATCATTCTTCATGTCTTGGCCATTAAAAACCATCACTCATAAAGATAAAAGTTCCAAAATTATGAGTATCTGAATTTTAACCACAGGAATTCCGAAAGGAAACGCTGGGAAATCTAAAGACACCTCAAATGAAACTATTAAACCTAATCGAGGATAACATTTTGAGAAGAAACAGTGAAATTCACGCAGGTTGGGTTTGTTGCGACGCTCTCGTCACTGCTATTCTTGTCAACCCAAAGGTAGGTAGCTATTTAAAACACGTTAATAATTATCTATTCATTCATTCCTTTCATAATAAATCACACCTGGCTGAAGTTCTAAACGGACAAAGAATGGAAATGAGGAATAAAAAAATGAATTTAAAATGTTGGTGTGATTTGTAGATTATAAAGGAAAGTAGGGACTTGGTATGCACAGTGGAACTGGCTGGAAATCACACGAGAGGAATGATGGTCGTCGATCATCGGACATATTGCGACATTCCCAAACAGAATGTCCACGCCATCACCGAAGTCGACGTCGACGAATACGCTCGCACTCTCATTTGGGGACTCGGAGGACCTTCCTTCAAAAATTTCAAATAACGAAAGACCCCCAGCGATTTTAATCCTTTTAGAACGATTGAAAACTCATCATTTGAGACTTGAATTGTTGCCAATTAAAATATTTCCTTTCCATTCTGCTAAGTTTGAGGAAAACCTCTGCTGTTGATTGTGTTAAATCGTAAATATTATTATTGTTCGTAATGAACAGAACTTCCGTAAATAACTTTTTACCTCCTGGGATGTCTAGTTTTCATTTTTAGTTGATTGTAATGTGATACGAGACTTAAATAAAACTGAGCTTTTCCTCTAAATAAAATTACCCAGACGGCAAGACTCCACTCCAAACATTTCCTATTTTGATGGCAATTACCTTTACGTTTACGGCACACACTACAGCCGGCAGCCTACAGGTTTTCGTCTACCACCAACCTGTACTTAAACACTTAAAGTGTTTTGCTTTAAGTTGTGTATTTGCATAAAAAGATAGATTGTTTTCATCATGACATAAGTGCTTGCTACATTCTACATTAAGTCTGTACGCACAAAAAGACTTCACGCACTTAGCGTAAGCAATATGAAAAATCCAGTCTGACGAGCATGTGACTGGCGGACTGACCATCATCAACAATTCCAATGAAGTAGGATTGATTGAAATCTCGAGTTGAATTGTTGTTGTTTCTGTGAGATTCACACGAGGAACTGATTCTCTGGAAGACTCACCTTCCTTCGCAGGACATTTCCTCGTTGATTTCACAATATCACAATTCACAGCATTCCAGTTTTACGGAGAGAGAGCAAAAAAACAAATCAAGGAAATGAAAGGAGAAATAGTTCCGCCCGTTAATCTCTCATTAAACAGCAACGCTAAGCGTAATCCACTATGTTAAACCAAGCCTATATTATCATATTATTATGTGTGTAGTTAGTTAGTTATAGCTGTTCATGTAATTTACATACGCACATCTCATCATCCACACACACACACACACACACACACACACACACACAATCGTTCATTCGTAGCGGTCACAAATTACACAAAAAATTCTTGTTTCATTACCATTCCTCATGATTTCATGTTTTATTTAAATGCGCTACCCACAGAGATACCAGAAGGACTTATGACACAAAAGGTTAGAGGTTTTATTGTATCATCAAAATGTTTAATTTCTGAGATGTAAATCATTTTGAGGAGGAGAGTCTGTCCGCTGTCCGCAATTAATTTTAGCGTGGAATGCAGACTTCCAAACAACTTGCCACAGAATTGTCGGTAGCCCTTCTGCCTGTGAATATCAATGAGAATTTGAGAGAATGTATGAAACAATGATAAAATATTGTAATTTTACGTGAAAAAGTAAAATTGTATTTTACACGATAATGACTACTTGTGTCAAGTTGCTTCAACATTCATTTCTTTCACACTCAGAAAAAGTTAATTCCTCGCCTAATTGCTAATCGGAAACAGAATAGTAATGTTCAGCAGTTGTACAGGTACAAGTGTAATGATAATTGTAAACTTCATGTTATAAGAATTTTGTTCCCACTTCCTGTTCCATACGAACCTCCTCAAGCCATCATAGATACATCTGTTCCTTACGCACTTAACCCACGTGTCTCTCTTTTCGACTCCTGGAGTGTCCAAAGGAGTCTAAACTGGATGATGATGAATGAGAGTGCAAGTTTAATTAAGACATTAAAATATTGATAAGCAGCATAATTAGCAACCACGCTACTAATCGATCCATGACTAATAACCGCTTTGTTGATATAAATTACGAGTAATGCAATTATGGAGATGTACACCTTAATAATTAGCATACCATCTACCCTGGCTGTGTTTTACTTGATAAGAAAGGTGGATGTGAATTCTTTGGACTTTGAGAATTCATATAAAGATTATCAGAATCAGTAGCATTTGTGGCAGTGCAGCTTCCACATGTGGGCTAGTGTGAACAGGTGAACTATAATAATCTCCTACAGCCATCTGATTTATAAGGTTAATTGCACTAACTCACTTTAAGAGTTGCGTTGCAAACAGTTAAACAAGTACATTCTACAGTAAGCGCAGAGTGAATGTTCATACAAGCATAACATAACATCCTGTGATTCCTCTACAACCTGACAATAAACTTGAACAAAGTCAAGGTTGTTTTCGCAAAGAAGTTTTGCATTTTTTGCAGCAATAGAGTCTTTTTCATATTTACATTTTACACTATGTGTAGATATGAAAGTTTATACGGAATATATAGACCAACTGGTCAACTGGTCTATAAATGATTTAAAAAATTATTTTGCAGAAAAGATTTGATACGAAGGAGTTGATGAATTAATAGAGATGTAAAAGGAAAGATTGATGTTTACGATGAATGGTGGTGACACGAATACACGCACATTCAACAGTTAACATTCTGCAATGATGTGGTCTTAGATAACAAAGTTTGTTAACTGTTCACCACGCAAATCAATTGGTGATGATACGTTTTGTATGTAAATGTTTCATAAGGAAGTAAATAAGAATCGGAAGTATTTTTCGCATGAAATCTCAATTCTCAATTTCCTTTGTCATCTTAAGTTACAGGACTTTCCTGCAGCTACTGTGGTAGGTTGTTAAACGCAATGCTGCAATGCTAAATGAATTGATTTGTAAAACATGCATGCAAATCAACCAGTCTCTATTTGACTTTTAGCGAGTTTCCTGCTGTAAACTTTACTAATTAAAGAATCACGATGAGATGGGATTCCACGTGCTACAAGTTACAACTCACTCATCTATAGTTAGCAATAAGCATTAAGTTCCATATGGCCCTGGTTCATTACCATTCATGTCACAACAGTTATATTAAAGGTACTTTAAGCTTATTTTATTACAAGTTTGATGTTCTACCAAACAGCGTTGATGGATACTTACAACTTATCACTTATTTTTATGGCTGGAAGCTGGAAGAGTGCAGGCTGACCAGAATACGTCAGTAGAAGCAGAAGTTGAGAGTTTAAACTTAAAAATTTGGACAGGATGTGGAAGCTACAGAGCAAATAAAAATTAATCCAGACTAATTCACATTCACAGTTGTACAAATAGACTGAAGGATTCGTACAATAGGAGAGCAGAGTTATATAGGGAATTTAATTAATAGGGTTTATATTTTATTTATTCAGTTCCCATCATTCATAGAATTTTTTCTTTATCCTTAAAAACTTATTGGAAAGGATTTATGTGGCAAAAGTAGTCGAAGGTCATCGTAGGGTTCTTCAGTTAAATTTCGGCCAATTAAATTGCATGCATGCTAATTGTTTGTATACAAACAGCAGAAAAGGTTCATTTCATGATAAGTTGAGGACCTTTGGGCATTTTGAGGACACGATGTTGAGAAAGACGGCCTACTAACATTCATCTTTACTCTTTGGTGTCTTCAGCTTTTTTAGTATTCTCATTTGGCTCCACTATAGACTTTCATATCCACTGAATCTACTCACAATCACTGTGACTGTGTTTACGTCGTATCCTTTAATGAACATTTGTCCAAGAATCAATCGATGAATTTCACAACCTGCCTTGTGTGTTCCCTTTAGACTTCTCCTCAAGTCCTCTCACACTCTTCCCTCGATCTCTTATCAACCAGAACTGTTTTTTAAGTGGACACATCAATTAAATGTTAGCTTACTCGATGAATCTATTTCGTAATGAGACGAGAGCCAGAGAGTCACATTACACAATGTGGAAAGAGTTTAGAGATCGTTTTACTATTCTATAGGAGTAAATGAGGAATTGAGGGTACGCACATTGGGAACTGAGGAAAGTCAGGAATACCCTTTCATTACTCACTGAACTAGTTTGTCTATTAAGTGTACAGTTTATCGAATAGAAATCTCACCAAAAAAGCGTCGTTTCGAGAATCGAGAATGTAGACGAATGGTTGTGCAACAGTCTTGCAACTTTGCACTTGACCTTGCCATTTTATATTTGGTGTTTACGAACCCCAATCCAAATTAGCAGCTACCAACTGCAACTGCAGAATGCGTCACTTTTTTATTGTTCCAGTTTACACGTATCGTTTTCAGACAGATTTTCAGACAGATTTTCCGACGTGTATTTAAGCAGATTATCACAAAGCGTGTATGTAGTGCCAGGATAAAGTCCAATTAAATGCACGAAAAGTAAAATATTGTGAGATTTTACATGAGAACATGGGAACTGCTATTCTCAGCTCAGTTAATTCCTCTTCCAGTAATCCAACGACTCCCATGAAGGCACACGCTTTGGCAAAAACAATGCGCATAAAAATAACATGAAACTTTAATAAATATACTCGTGCGACGGTGCTGGCCAGATTAATCTAATGAGAAGTGACTCACCCTAGCAATTTGGGCTTGCGAAAAACACATTTAAATCTCAAAATCCTGTAGACTGTAAGCTGTACTTGAATCAATTAAAATGGACAACTTAATGACGTAATAAAGTGTCTGTTAGTTGTTAGCCGGGTTGTCATCAGTTGAGGAGTGAAGATCGAATATCCATAAAAGACGTAAAAGTAGAAAGAACCGTGAGCAATGCTAATGATTCCATCCCATCATTCCAATTGTTAGTCCCACTTCTTTCCCAAATTGATGTTGATCAACTTGTTTGGTTCAACGTGACGTGTGAGACTCGGTGAGACTGATCCCAAAGAGTGTTCCATAATTATTCACCTAAACTAAAACGTGAGGAGAGATGTGTGTAACCTCTTCTCTGCAATGGAAATAAATAGCAGCGCAGCAGATGAAGGAGACGATGAGGTTATGTGTGCTGTTCTCATTGCCTTTGCCATCCATAAGGTATTCTCAATAGGATAGGTAGGGATCATCTCTCTCTCATATAAACACAGTCCATTCATTCCGCTTCAAATGCAACTGCTGCTGCTGCTGCAAACACTGCAAAGACTTCTGCTTGTTGGCCATCGCTTCAGAGAAGATTGAGGAGGAGGTACGGGGCTGCAACTATAGGAGATCGATCGTTCTTGACCATGCAAAAGACCCTTCATCATTCAATAGCTTCGCATTGTGCAAAGTTAGCATATCAAAGTTGGTCACCCATTCTCCCAAAACTAACTCACCTGGAGAGTCTCAAAAAGTTCCAAAGCGGTAGACAACACACACTGAAGACTTACTGTCTTACTCCTGACTCCGTGTTACATTGTCCAGACACGCAATCCATTATTATTCCACCTGTCCCATAAACTACAAACCGTTTCACTCATCACTCATCTCCCATTTTCATTTATCTCCTGAGATCAAACCTGGAAACCATTTAGAGAAGTCTGGACACTCGTCCCATCAACAGCGAAGAAGAAGAAGAGTCTCCTTTACCAAAACGAGGTTATCAAGTCTCGGTTATCGACGACCTGTAAATCAAACCTTGTGGAACTTCATTCCAAGACATTCAAGAGATAAGCGTCAAGAAGAATTTGACCGTAGGAAAGATAAAAAGTGAATAAAAGTGTCGTTTAACTTTTAAGATTTCCTTCGACTGTTTGTGTGATGAAGGATTTCGAGATAGGTTTCTTGGACGCAGAAGTGTAAAAGGCTGAAAGGTAGTCGAGTGGGAGGAATAAGACAATATTTGTTCAGTGGTTCCTTCAGAAGCGAAGCGAGTGTAATTACAAAAATTGTTATGTCAAGGAAGGAAGGAAGGAAGCGATAGAAGAACCGGTAGACCTTGTCAGTTTCTTAATTGATCTTGACTTCGATTTTTCTACACACACAAACAACTAACACCAAGACAAGTGTTGTGTGCCTAAGAAGAAGACGCCAGCGAGCTTTGTTTCCACTTCTGCTGACATTTTTACGTTTCAAAATGAAATCGCAAGTGTTCATAATTTTCATGGCTGCCCTTGCACGGAACTTTGGAACGAATGGGGCGATGCAGTTTCAGGTGACGGAGAGCAGGTTACCTGGTCCACAGTTTCCTATAGGAGGACTTCCTCTCTTCGACGAACACACAAATGGACTCCTCATCCTCAGACATCGATTCGTACTCAAGTTCCAACTGAGGTGTATTCTTCTGGGGGCTCCCTGCGATGTCATCGGAAGGTGGCTTAAACGTAAGTCCCACACAGCGATTTAATTACTGCTCTTCAAATTTTCCCCAAATTTCACTTTTCGTATTTTCTTGAAATGGCAAATGTCTCTTCCACTATGCTCCAGAATTTTTTGTAATATGTTCCGATGTTTGGAGCTGGAAGTTGCAGTTTTGAGTTTTGGTCACGATTCCACATTTCTTCGTATCATTCCACGCTCATAAACATTCCCAAGGAATCGTTAAACATAAAAACATAATGGTGCAAAAGTGTGCTTGATGTTAATAGTTGCTTGCGTCCCTGAGAGGCAAGCTATTTGCTTTACGCACTCTGCAATCAACTTCAAACTTCGGTAATTTGTGTTCAAACTAATGAGAACGGAGCTTCATTAGATTACTTTTAAGTACTAAACCTAACCTGTGTGTTTTGAGAAGTTGTTGCCCAGCGTAAAGCAAAGTTGGGAACAAAAATCATATCACAATGTGGATTCTTTTTTACACCAGGGAAATCAATTGGCAATGTAAATTGCAATTCATTTGCTCTGTTCTTACGCACATATTCCTACTTGAAGATGCACACAGCGTCTCAATCAACGTCTTTCATCCCTGGAAGCTTGAAGAAATTGATCAATCATCTTCCTTCTGATCTCTTTCTCTGCTCCGATTACTTAAACCTATTTAAGACCTCTGCTGATTAGTGTTTAAGTCCAAAGTCAACTAATTACACGGTGTTTTGTAGCATTGTAGCGACCAGGATGTGGTGATTTGTAATCTTCAATCACCTGCTTAATCTCCATACGTAGTTACACAATAGAGCCTCGTAAGCTGCCTTATGACACGATACTGTTATTAACTATAACTCGCATGTGGTGCTTGGAATATCAAAACGCGAGTTCCAAAGTTTGAGGTACCTCAATTTTGGCCAACGTGAATTATCTCAGTCTCGTTACAAATTGACAAGAGAACCTTTAATAGTTGAGCATTTAGATGAGGATGAGTTGGATGAGGAGATACCGAAACCAGTCTTGCCTATCCAACCCTATTTTAAATTACGACAGAGATGTACAATTTCGGTATGAATAAATTATTTGTCTTCTTTCTCACGTAAGAATATCTTATCACTCCGCGATGAACGCACCCTTAAGATTTACTAAAATATTCTCGTTTCTGAGAACTGAAAATTTAATCATTAAGTCAAGCTCAGCTGCAACGAAAGCCTCAGGCTGAGTTCAAAGTTTAAACGATGAAATACCCAAATTGCAGTGTGTATTGCATGTGAAGTGTGAAAGATTCTTTAAGAATAAAACACGAGGTTTAACACGACTTGCTTGATTGTTCCTCCCATAAATAAGTCTACCATTTTCCATACGGCATAATCTCTGCGTAAATAATTCCTGTGAAGCGTTTCTCCAGCAGGAGGTCATCCAGCAGTGATCCAACTCACGAGTAAACCAATGAAATCGATGTCACATGAAAGTTGGCTTCATTTAGAACACAATGGATGAATAAATTATATCTCGATAGGTGTTCACAACTCAGAAAAGTCAGTTTGGGTTGGATATGTCATAAATTACGTTGGAATACTGCGGTTACTGGAAACTGTGGAACTAAATGGGACTGCCATAATATTTGTATTTTAATTGTGCGACAAGTTTAAGGATATGCTTTTTGCCCGAAGATGGGGAGGCATTTAATATAATATTATTTATGTGCCTACGTCCTAAGACTTAACCTTTCCAGCCTGTTTATCGTTCGATTGTGTCTACGCACAGGAATGTGTCATGTAACTATTGATAAATTATTCGTATCTGTTGATTCGCCTATCCCACGATTACGTTGCGTTGTTGCGTTGGCCAAGCCTTCAGATCAAAAGTTCATGTTCACTTGGAAGAAGATGGTCATTATGATAATGAGTTAATGACATTAAGGAAGGTGCGGGTGGGTGGTGCAAATAAGTGAGAATAAGAGAGTTAAGGTAAAAAAGATGTTAAGACTGTGTGGGAATGTAGAAGGAGGATTTAATGATATGCTTGTGAAGCTCAACAATAATTGTGTGTGTGTGTGTGACTTTGACAATGGAAACGCTTTAAAATTTTTCCAAAAATTCCTTCTTTTGAGCAGTCTCTTCTATTTGTCTCTCTCGTCGAGTGTTGACGCAAAACTCGACAACGATTAATGATTACGGGTTTTAAAAGACAAGACTCAAAAGGACTAAACAATTTTGTGGCTGCGTATAGCAAAGTTTACTATTGCTGTGTTGTGTTATTTCATTATCACGGAAAATAACTTTCAGCTATGCAATCCTTAAGATGGTGTATCACTTTATGATCCATGAAATGAATCTACCAGCTAGGAGGATGTCTCCTAGTGTAATTGATAGTAATTACTTTTGCTATCATAGTTATTTTTGTAATTCACACCTTTAAGGTAACCAGCATTTTTTACTTTTCTGTGCCAATTCGGAGTGCCAAAAATACAAGGTGACGAAGGTGAGCATCAAAATGTACTCTTGCAATTAGTAGTAGATAAAAATTCTAATTTTGATAGATGAATTTAGCTGATAGAGAACTCTAATTTAAGCAGCACACGAAAAAGCCTTTAAGTTCGAGGCTCGAGGTTGTAGAATTCTTCGCACTAATTGAAAGGAACAACCCGGCAACTCCAGCAGTGCAATTGTAAAAATTCGCTAAGCCTCTGTTCTGGATGCCAAACTAGTTTATTAAACATTTTCGCACAGTTGTAGTAGCATCAACAAATTACATACTTCAGATGACGTATGCCAATAATTTAATCCAATAAAGTAGATCCTTAAACAACCAGTTAACCAGTTAACCAGTAGCTGACCTGCTCATCCATAAATCAAACTGTATTTCCACCAGCTTCACATCTCAATCTCTCGTTATGCTTCCAGCCAGCGTTCCAGAACATCAAAGTAATTCTGTCAATTCTCGAGCCGAATTATTAAACGATTGATTTAAGATAAACCTCCACCCAAGTTAAATGCATTTCCACATTTAAGTGTAAACCAAAAAGAAGACTAATGAATTTGTAAAATCTGTGCCAAGTTTGAACTTCGAACTGGACGGTGGTGATGACGCATTTATTATATCAAGTCTCTGTAATAGGCATCTGTAGGTACTCCTACAAGATCACCCAAACCTTCTAAATCTTTCCGTTGCGAAGTCATTGCCAAGGTCAAATGTAATTATGCAATTAGAGCCAAGAAAGACAACGCACACACGTTTGCCACTTCACCTGTGAGATCCTCCAGGTTGGAAGTTGGAATGTTAATTCAAGTTCCTCCACAGGCGCTTGCCTGTTGGATTTCCACTGTGGTTTCCTATCAATCGAGAATCTGATCAGCTTCTGCGAGGCGTACGTACGTGACTTGACTTGGGGTGATGCCTCAATCGATGCTCCAACTTCCTTCAACTTATTTCCGGTGTCGTCAGTGTTAACGGAGAGCTCTGGTTATTTCCTCGAACTATCTTTCATTCATTCAGTTCAGCCCTCATTTTTTACTCCTTCTCAAGTGATTCACTTCTTACGATTAGATCACTTTTGTGTGTTTTTATGCAAACCTGTACCTGCGTTTCATTGGGACTTGTCAGCAAGTAGGAGTTGAAGTGGATTTGCTTTGGTTTGGTTACAAATAACTCAAATAAGTACAGTTTTGACTGGTAGACTTAATGTAAAATCTTTTTTATGTGCCTAATAAAGAACTGCAATCCTGAAACCCCTGGAAAGATCCGCGTTTAGATTACGGAAATCACGAGCCCTGTTACAAAGTTACGACCCTTACGGACTATTTATGGAGCCGCTGTACATGTGAATTAAATTTTTGAGATAGCTGAGCTAGTTAAATTATGCTGCGAGACGAGAAATCGTGATGAACTTTATAACTCTGAAGAACACAGAAATCAGAAAGCCTCCTCCTACGTGATGCTTAAATGATTGTAAAATGGATCTCTACTTTACCTGTGATAGTTCAGAAAATATAAAAGCAAAGTTTAAGCATATGCAAACGCTAATGAATTATTCATGTGGCTTGTGATAGTTATAAAATATCTACTAGAGGATGAAGGAGGAATATAAAATGTATAAAGTGTACTAACTCTCAATTGAGGTAACTTATGAGTGGATATAAAATAGTAGACACACTCCTCACACACGTCTTTAGAAAAGTATGAACGATCAAGTGAATCAAGTCCAAGGTAATAACAATGCATGACATGCAAGATGAGTAGATGAGGTCCTAAGGCGGTCTGCCTTTTGCAGGAGACTTCTTTTACCTTCTCCAGCAATAAATCACCAACACCTACTTAACTAAATTGCATGTGTGATCATCTTGGAAAATGCGAATCAGAATTAGCAAATGTTCTATTTCACCATAAAAACTTCTTCAGTCGTAAAACAAGAAACATAATTTAGTAGCATGCACAAATGCAAATATGATCTACGCGATTTTGATTAAAACACGAGTTCTCATAATTATCTGTTGTTATGTAATTTTTGCAGCTCGAGTGGAGAAGATATTCCTGGAAAACAAGTGCGAGAAATGCACTCCCACACAAACGAAGCTAGTGTACAAATGGGTGGATGAATTTTTCGAAAAATATCCCGACTTTTTCAGAGCAGCGTTGGCGAAATACGCTGAAAATGTTGGAATAACTCTTGACCCGAAGGAAAAGAGGTTTATGACGGAAATGCTGGGAACATATCCTTAACGCAGCTTTCCCAGTCTTCAGAAACTTAAACTGCACCAACAAATTAAGACTTTCTATCTTGTGGCGATGCTTCCCACGCCCCCAGACAGACAACAACACATAAAACACTTGTAGAATTTAATGCGAAAACAAGTCAGGTAGAAATAACTCATGAATGCACAGCCAAATACTTTTTACTTATTCCGCAGTATTTGCACTTTGAACTTGAGCTCTCTTCTTCACCTCAACACAACTGGAGCAATTAGCTGTGTTTTCAGGTGTTTAAATAAACATCAATATTATTACATTATTACTAAAGAGAGCTGCAATAAGTTAAAGCGTGGTAATTACGTTTTTTACACTTACTATATAAATATTCCCTGTGATATTAAATATTAAGGTATGAATCGCCAACATGTGTTTTGTACATATTTTGTATGAATTTTTGTAAATAATTTTGTACAGCGCGCAGACTTAATTAATATTATTAATTAATAATATTAATTAATGATTGTATAAAATATAATAAGATTTTTAAGTCTGAGGAGTGTTAATTATTATATTGTAATTATATTATGACTGCTGATTTATTACGTGAGAAGTGAACTTGTTTTACGACATCCAATCATAATA
>JAQGAD010001705.1:0-17552 GCA_034696625.1 Isotomurus palustris | reverse complement strand
TATACGGCGAAGACTGAGATTTCGTTTACACGTAGCTTTTTTAACGTTTGAAGACGGTACAAAAAACACAAGCAACCCTCTCCCCTTGGTTGTCTAATCATCTTGGTCAGATCATCTTTTATTCTTACGGTAGTGGGAGTTATTAGTGTAAAAGAAGGGTTCTCTCCACTTCAAGGCGAAAAAAATAAGGAACAAAAAGACATCCCTCCTGGATCGTCTCATTCTTGAGCTACTTCTCTTCATCTTTTCAATTCTGTTGCTCTTATGCTACTCGTCATAATGGAGTGTTGTAGAATTTAGATTTTAGAATCGCTTCACTTGCACAGTTTCAGATTCCCTGGTTCTTCGTGACGGGGAAGAAAAATCCTCAATCTCGGAAACATTTTGGTTTCAGATTGTATAGAAAATGGGGATATTATTATTTTGACTGGAAAGAAAGGCGACTACTATGTGAGTTCTTCCGAGGTTGGTGGGCCCAAAATCTGAGTCCTTATTTTTCTCAAATTATCACCCTCTTCTTAGAGAACTTCTGTTCTTTATCTTCATTCACTTGTAAAGCGTTGCACACGCAATCACTCGAAAGAAAAATGGTGTTATGAAATCTGTTCAATCATTTCCCAGATTCCTTTCTGATTATTTGAGCGAGGGAACAAAAGGGTCTTGCAGTAGAAGATTGAAAGTTATAGGTATGAAAAAACTCAAGAAAAATATTTCTCTGATTGCATTTGAACGTCCAAAAATGTATTGGAGAAGTATTGCATGTTTATAGTTGTGAGCTGATGATTATGCATGCAAAGAAAGGAGAGGCTCACTGGAGCATAAAATATTTATGGAGAGATGTAAATTGTACTGGTCTTTAGTTGGGAACGCTGCTGTTCGGTGTTTAGTGATTGTTGGTGCATGTAATTAGAATTAGAGTGAGAGAGGGAATAAAGGATGGAATGAAGATGCATTTGTGTAGTAAGAGTTAATAAAATATCCCATAAAAGATGTCTATCTCTCTCACTATCTGTTGTAGACAAAAGATCTGGGAAAACAGAATTTATATCGAGCCAGAGAGTGATTGGAGATTAGGTTAAGGTTGAGACAAGGAAAGGAATTCACGGGTTCTGACGAACCAGTTTGATGTGTATCTGAATAAAAACTCAGTCCGAGTGGATTTGTCCATCTAAGGCACCCAATCATCATTTGACCACATGTCAGATCTGCCCCGTTACAAATGCTTTTACCATTTTTATGTAGGGCTTAATTAGCTCGGCTATCGCTCTTGGTTCTCGCTCAAAAGAAGCGTTAGAATATTTATTTCATGTGAACTACTTCGAGCGCCATATCATCATCATCAATCTCTTCGAACTAGGAATGCGCATATATGAGCGCTTCCTCTTATCAGAAACAAAATGAATTCCACCTGTTTCTCGTTGAAAAAGAGGTGGCTTTTCGTCAACGATGTATGGCAAAAATAAACAAGGATGTAGTGAAGTTCAAGCTGTGCAATGTGCAAAGTGTGAAATTTGGCAGAGTGTAGACTGCAGTTTTTATGCAGTAAATAGTGATAGACATTCACTAAGCAGGGGAGCTCTGCTGAGAGGAAGGGAGTGCCTTGTTGAGCATTGAAAAAGAGATTTTTAAAGATAAGCATCCTCCTCATTTATATGTGTTATTTTTCAAAGCTAAAAAGCAGGCAGAACTCAAATCATCACGAGAAGTCTGAGGACATCGCGAGGACGAGACAACTGAAATGATGTGTACTTAGCTTAACTTATGGAAGAATCACATTGACAAATGCGGATTGACATTTTGTGTAAAATATCTTGTCCTACGATCTGTCCATTTCATTCAACTTACTTTGTTGTCGTCTCCCGTATTTGGACTCGATGCCCATTAGGGTGTTCGTAAGACAACGAACGTGAAACTGATTTGGACTTTTATTAAAGCTCCCTTGCAGATTAAATTCCAATAGTTCAATGAAAAAGTCAACAGGTCGTCTCTCCCAAAGTCTTTCTTGTGTCAACACGAGCATTAAAAGTCAAGTTTCATTGCACAGCCAAAACAATTCATCAATCAGCCAAGGGTTATTCTTTGTCATTAGCATAAATTCAAGATGAGCCTAGAGTCAATAGTTATCCATCATTCCGTCGGCACTTTTCTTCTGCTGGTACGAGCGTGTTCAATTTTCAGTTTAGAGAGATCAGATGAGATGCTTGGGTTTCAAACGCACTAGAGATCAAATTACCTCTTTCTTATGTCACATTTAATCTAGTTATGTCATTACTATTTTTGCGCGTTCAGCGTTAACTGCTTTTGACCTGCTTGACATTTGGCTTTAAAAGAGTCTCATTTTCATTCTCTAACATTGAACATGGCCATCTTATTGCAGACTTTGTAGACACTTTTGATTTGTGGAAAAGGCGAGTGTGATCCCATTGCACGTCTATTTTTTACAATGCTTGTCATTAACCATTACACTTTTTACGATGAAAGTGGTGATGTGGCCTTTCTTACGTGTTTAGTCTTTGCTAATTTCTTTTTAATCTTTAAAAATTATGACCTGATGACACTCCTGAGGTCAAAGTTTATGTGCTAAGAGATTATCACAAGTTAAAATGATAATAGGTTGGGAAAACAAGACGAGAAATGGGTCTCATCGAATGAAAGACGACGCCTCATTAATTTTATATGTATGTATGCGTCTAGCCCACCAAATAATATTTATGAACAGTTTAGTGTTGGAAGTCTCTTCCACGGTCAACAAAAGTGTGAGAGTATGACTCACACGCTGCTCATAAAAAGCATTAACAGGCCACACTTGTTCGCATGCATATCACATTGTGTGCAACTTAATAAATGCAATATCAGATTACACGAAAGACTCATCCAGTTAACGATTTGCATATTTATAAATAATATAGTGATCTTGTTAAAACATTTTTACATCTGTGCATGTGTAATCTGCACAGCTTTATGACGCTGTGGATGTTTCGTTTCGCAACAGTGTACACTTTGTCCACAAGAAAAAAAATTAGATGGCAAACACATCTGTGATCATTGTAATATTGTTATTGAATAACATACATATAATGTGTTGTGAGTTGAAAGACGTTTGATATTTCAATTTTATGTAAGACGGTTATTACTTATTACTACGGGCACATTTAGTATCATTCGTGTCTATTGCAATTCCACCCTGATTAGTCACTTTGTGCGACTCGTGCAAGTTTCATTTGTACGGCTTTATATTAAGGCCTTATCTAAAATTCCATTTCACACTTATAAATACTCATTCTTATTAGCATGTGAAGGCTGTGCACAGTTCACAACTGTGAGGGTTTTGCAGGAAGTGAAACATACACTTTTAAGGCTGGATAGGATGTTGTCCGGAGATTAGAATAAATAAGTAAGTCGTGCTTAACTATGTTCAGTGCTCAGTGCTCAGCCCTGTTCATACTATCAAAAAATCCCAACCAGCATTTTAGGCTCAATATTGGTTAGCATTTTGTGGGCATTAATCCTCGAATTCCTGCTCAGTAGAGTTTAATTGGTTCACTCTGTGGTTCCAAGTCTGGTGGTTTAGTAGTAAACCTCTAAACCTCTATTATTTATTAACTTTTCTCTTGAGTTGTTGTGCAAAGTTTAATAGGTGAGTGAGTGTGTACACAACACATGCATACCAGAGTTAAAGTGGATTGCGACATCATCATGTAATTTGAATTGTGGCTGGAACAAGCGTGGGTTCAATATAGGTGTGTTACCATCATACTTTAAATCAAATTGAGATTCTCTTGGCTAAATAAGAGGGGGGGTCCAATATCGCCTGCTGCTTGGAAAAAACTAAGAGAGTGCTTTTTGGATTGCTATTTTGGTCCTCGGAAAGTTTACATTAGAGACAAGACAAGCAAAGCGAGTTGTGTGTGATATTTACTTCCTTGCTGAGACTTCTCAGAGAGTTGAATCCGTAAAGAGATAACACTATACATAGTCAACAGTCAACAGTAGTTTGGGACTGCAGTCCTCCTCCGGATGCAGTTTTTACGACAAGTTTGGTCTAATCGTTTGATTCGGTTGTAAAATAGTGAATTATTATGAAGTACACAGATGGCTGTGTGAAGGAAGACGAGTACAGAGATCTATTTTTCAATTTACATGAGCACACGGAGAACTTTACAACTCAGTAAAAGGAGCTTTTTATGGACAATTTGACACACATCTCATGAGCCATTTACTTTGCTAGTTGAGAAGACGTTAAAATCCTGACTGATTGTTACTCTTGCATTAAAAGTCGTGTGTTGGTGGAAATATTCGCTAGTTCATAGTTTGTGATTGAGTGACTTAGTGTGTGAGTACTTATGGCTTGTTGAGACCCGTGAATTCTGCCAAGAAATCTACGAGATTCCCACGGAGTCACGATATCATATCCAATAAAAGTAAGAACACTGTAGACATTTCTCTTTATATGGTTTGTCTCGATTTAATAATCATTTAGCTGAATTATTCAAACTCAAGCAGCATATAAAATTTCACAAATTGTGGCATATTTCATTGAATCCTTTAAAAAGGGAAAAACTTACTCTCATTTCCCTAATTTGGTTTGGTACTTGGTACGACGACGGAATGAGACCACGCGAAAAGTAAAAGAGAGACTTGCCCTAAAAATAAAAATAAAATGCATGAAGTGTATTATTATCTACAAAGTTATTTAGTGAGAGAGACTTGTAAAAGTTCTTCCACGAACGACGAAAGGTATAGAAAATATATATACGAAATTCTCGATTGCTTTCTGCTATTCTTTCGTTCTTTGTTCGCTAGTAAGTTTGAGAGAGAGCTTTGTTCATATGTTCACAATTGAATCAATTTCATATTACAACAACTGAGTCTCATTATTCTCAGAGAGCAAGATGACTTTTTACCACACTACCAAGTAAAATGGCATGGCAGATGATCACTGTTCGTGGAAGGAATCCAGCCAGGTGGAACAGACGCATACACAACCAGTCGTTTACAATAGAAAATAATATTTTCATACTAAATTAGTCTAAAAGTCTGTCTCTCATTCTGAATGCTGACTCCTTCCCGACTGATTACAGTTTGCACAGTAAATGGAATTTTCACAAGAGGCCTATGCCAAGCCTAAGTCTTTATTTAAAGTTAGTTTGCGGTTCTTTTTTGTTTGGCGATGATAAATGAGGTGGTTAACATTTTTGATCATCATTTCAAATGTGTTTCTGCAACAGAAAAACACATTTCACAATCAAATATTTATTTATTTGTCCTTCAACTTGGTTTGATACACAATAATATACGTATATGTTGAATAGGAAGGGTTTACACATACAATAAATACATACCTCGTCAACTGTCGACTGTCGTGTCCACAGAACCTAGTGACTAAGCTGTTGTTTGTGTTACGAAATTAAAACTCACAGCGATACACGAATCAACACGACCATTCGTACAAATGCGATAACCGGAAGTGTCAGTTTCATTTTAGATTTTAAGGCACGTCACGACTTAAATTGTCTGATTCTGAATTGGAATTTGGAATGCACTTTTTACTCAATTCTTTTGTGTCAGGATCGAAATCATGATTTGTCCATTCTTTGTCTGTTTAGAATCCACCATCTCTAAGTCACACGAAGAGTCAGCCAATCGTTGGACCGAATGGGAGGCTGTTTTCAGGTCGATCTGGTTCCTTAAGGTCATGGGGTAGGTCACCAACATCCCCACAACAAAACAACATGGTCGACAGCAACCGAGATTCCTCAGCCAACTTCATACCGTTCCTGCAGCAGGCCCTGGTGTCCAGGTGAGAAATTCAAATTAAGCTAACTAAACAATAAATCAGTGTTAATATCATGAGCACATTAAGTCTAGGAGTAAGTCGAGCTTTAAATCTTAAGGATTTTTTGCATGAAACTCTCAAATGGATTTGTTCCAGGAAGCAAAATATCTTTTTGCCTGAGTGCACACACTTAAAGGGGAGTTTTTGCTGCAGACTTTGATTTATTATTGACAATGCAGAGAGTGCCGAAAGAACTCACCTTCTTCGTCAAAGTTAATTGCATCTAATGGTCGCAATGGACAAACATGGTCCATTATTACACGCTCCATTGTTGCGTTGCGTGATTAGCGATTGTTACTTTTGTAGATGTCTTTGAGAGGACACACTAGTAGAATTCTAATCACTCTCTCATCCCTTTGCCTATGGTCAATGGTCATCTGTCATGATTGTTGAACATGGCTACTGACTTTTAACAATTTACTGCCCTGCAGTGTATAGTATTGTTGTATAGCTAGAAACGCAATTCGTTATAGACTTATTTAGGAATATTAAACTATCCTACTAGCTCATTGCTAAACTTTAATTTAAAGACTTCTCCCCTCCGTTCAATCGCGTTGAGTTGTCTTCTTTTGTAAATTCACTCATAAACATTTATTTATTGGACATAAAATCATTAGTGTTTTGGGAGATAGCTTATTTAATTAGTATTCGATCCAAGCCAAATAGAAAGGTAGGTGAGGTACTAGAATGCGTAATTGCTTTTTGTTTCACCTTTGATTATCACAAAAGACATTCATCTGTGCCCTTTTTTGGCACGGCTTAATTTTTTCATCTCTCGCTAAGAAGCAATTTCAATCATGCTTCTTGTAATTGTCAAAATCACCATTTAGCCTACAAAATGACTATTGTTTTTTAACGAGGATGCGTCATTCAAATTCATTTGAGAGGTGTTCGTAGTTCGTGTGTGTACATCCTGATTGTTAAAGTAATAAAGGTTCATTGAGAATGACTTCACACGATTGTTTTACAGATATCGAGGGATGCTGGAAGAATACCTGGAGGCTCCAACGTGGTATAAAACCCACATGGGTGGAACTGAATTAGATGAAGTGTTTCCATTAGTTTACCAAGTCCTCCCAACATCAGACAAGTCCATTTATGCTACTACATCGAGTGCGAAGAAAGCCCTGCTTAACTCATCGTTGGATCTGAGGCATGGAACTAATTCTACGTCGTCGTTGCTGCATGATCCTCACAATCTTCGGCCCATTTTACCTCATCAAATCTTCAACAAAAACGTAAGATATCTATGCTGCTGGTGCTTTGAATATTTGCGGAATGAATCAGTGTTAGCGTCGTCGTGAATCTCTTGAGGTCATTTAAATATGAAAAGGCAAAAGAAGATGCGAGTCTCTGGGAGAGGCGAGTCTTTGTGGTCTTTCGTTTATGATTTATGACCTCAGGAGGTTCACGCTGCATCCTTGTACAGAGAGAAACTCGACGGGGTTCTTGATTCTCAATAAGAAAGACTGTCAAGTTCGATTCGCATCTTCATTTCTCAAAATTCCACTTTGGATGGGTTTTTAGATTAAAACTAAGTAAAAAATTTGGAAAGATTCCCAGTTCTTAAATTATGGATTTTCCATGCATTTTTGTTACAGGCTGAAGAGGCTGAGTCCTTCTCGTCGAAAGCTTTTTGGGTCGAAGGTGAAAGTGGAAGTGGCAAGACGCTGCTGTGTCTCAAATTGGTTCAAGAATGGATTTCCTATCACACGTTTAATCACACGGCTACCCTCCTTAACACCAGAATCGGAGAGTTCCAAACTGTATTCTTTGTTCCTCTGAAAGAAGTCCGAGGATCTCTTAGTCGATTTTTGCTGAAAGAGCTTATTCCAAAACGCTCAGTTGCTAGCAGAATCAAAGCATCGACACTTTGGAAATGCCTGGGGTCTCTAGGTTCGTCCCTTCTACTCATCTTGGACGGACTGGATGATGTCATGGAAGAAGAAGTCCTCAAAGAAATCGAACAACTATTGAATGGACAGACTTTCCCCCAAGCTATGATATTAGTCACATCTACTCCAAGACTTGGATCGAATTCCAGTCGAATTAAAGGTGGGAGTGGATCATGTCATCCAGGGAATAACACGAGAAAGTTTTTGGTTTGCGGAATGGACTGGACACAAATTCAGATGTGTGTGAGACGATATTTCAAAGGAAGCAAGTTTGCAGGAAATGAAGGAAGGCTGTGTGAAATTCTCTCGGAGAGAGATGATCTTTGCACCCTCGCCTCAAATCCACTGATGTGCGTCCTACTTTGTTCAGTTTTTGAAGAGGTATGCGACGAAGTTTGCATAATATATCATAATAGTTTAATAATGATGACAGATGAGAAATCTAATGAGTTCTAATTCTGAAATTAGGTTGGAGACATTCCATGTTCAAATGCGGAACTCTTTGCTACATTACTGAGGACGTTGATAGCTCAAAATGGACTTGTAAAGAATTCTGGAAGTGACTCAGCGTCAAATTCTTCGTCTTCTCCTGCTTCCTCATCATACGCGTATGGAGGGAAGGACCCTGCAATACCTTCAAAGTACCAGAAAGTCCTCCAAGACTTTGGAAAACTTGCACTAGCCAAGTTAAGTGAAGATCGAGTGTCCTACTATGAAAGTGAAGTGATGGAGTTCTGCGGAAACTTAGACATTTGCAAAGTAGGGGTGCTGTCAAAACCCAAGAGTGTGTTCAAAACCAGCAAAAAAGTGAACAAGAAGACAGGATGCGTTCTGAAACTTCTTCATCCAGCCTTAAACAGTTTTTTGGCTGCCTATTACCTCGCCGTGACGGTCAATTATCCGAGTGTTCTTCGACGTGAATTGGAACTTTTACCAGGGCTGGAAATCCTCCAACAAAATCAAGTTAGATTGAACTCTAATCCATTTCAGGTAAACTCTTCTGTGCTTCTCTTATCGTTAAATTCATTCACTTAATGTTTGTAGTCATTCCATTCTAAGTGTTGAATATCGTCGTTTTTTGCAGGTGCTGCATTACTTGATGGAACTCCTACAGAATAAATCTGCTTCAGTTTTTCTCACCATGTCACTTTTAGACATTTCTCTTAATTATCTCCTGGCATTGCTTCGTGCCGGAGGATTTTACGAGTCTAACCTAAGAGCTGTGTGTGGAATTCTTAGATCTGTGAAACAAGTTCAAATCTCTGTAGGCTCCGAATGGGTTTCAGAATGGAAGCAAGTCATTTCAAGTCTCCATTGTCCTTTCGAAACTGCAGAAATTCTTATTCGACCTGGTCACTCGTTATCTCGAATTACCGAAGGGCTCTGCCACAATGAAAGTATCACCTCAGTCAAGTTCTCAAGTATTCCTGGCAGTGACTGGAACCCTGTGGAAGTTAATTTAATATGTGGCCAGTTACTTCGCCTGCTGTGTGAGAAGAAGCTCAAGTGTCTAGAAATAACGATGACATGCTTAGAAGACAAAGAACACATGAGATTCCAACCTGTAGTTGATGCCCTCTGCTTGGCCCTTAGTAAAGGTTCACCCCTGAAGAAACTCGTGTTGGACATGGACCTCACATCCGGACAAGTCATTCAGCTCGTGTCATTCATAAAATGCCATGAATATCTCGAAGTTCTTCACCTACCGCATTTAGGCTGTGGACCAGATGGGTTCCGTGCATTAGCAGACCTACTCAGAGATAAGCCACTTGTCTCACTGAGTCTTGCAGGTGCATGGAGATCCAACAGCGTCGAGGAAGAAAGCCAAGTAGTATTGGAACCATTTCCTCTGCTGAACCCTCTGCTTCACGCAGCTCCAATGATGGGAAGTAAACTTGGAGGTGGAGCTGGATTCAGTTCGCTTCCTCGGGGTGGCAATGGAAGTATAAAGTCCCCATCGATCCGAAGGAAAAAAGGGTCTCTACACGGACCTCACAATACTTCTCAAAGCCTCCTTCTTACGTCATCCATCTCATCGTCTAACAATACGACAAGATTCATGAGTGGGACCGGTGCAATAAGCCCAGGGAGCGGAGGCAGTAGTAGCGGATGTTTCTCGGGAACTGAGGCAGAACCAAACAAGCTGAGGAATTCGGACTCGGTGTTATTCCAAAGAAACTTTCTCCCTTTGCCAATCTGTGATCGAGAGAACCACGAGGTGGATGGATTCCACGAGATATTCACAGTCCTAAGAAGCGTTCCTAATCATCAAGACAATCTGTGGCACTTGACTAGTTTAAACCTTTCGAAATGCGTGATGAATTGGGAAGATGTGATTTGCCTTGGCGAGACTATAAGAAAGATGAATTGTTTGGATTCCTTGCGAATGGAAGGGATGAAGTTGTGTGACGTGCTCCCAGTTCTGTTGGGACTTCAGGAGAATAAAAGTCTGAAGATGTTGGATCTCTCATCTCCTCACGTGGTAATGGGCGACGATGCTCTTCAACTTGCAGCCAATTCACTCGCCAAAAACACTTCGTTGAGGTTGCTTGCCATTCAAGGATGGACCATTTACATCGAGGTGAGTTATTCCTTGTGTACTCAGCTTTATTCACTTCTTTCTTCATTCGACATTATTGCTGATACTGATAAGAACATCCCACGACTTATGCAACAGATGAGACCGAAACGATAACACATTTAATGAGGCTAGAGCTGAGTGAATTAATGATGGGTCGTGAATCTGATAATAATTTGGATTCTGATTGTTGCTCTCCTTTCTTTCCATTATTCTCTCACTTTTTCAAGTCACTATATCAATTTATTAAGATTACTGTATTGCTTCTGCATTCCTGTTCATGACTCACAGAGATGTGAGAATGTATTTCATAAAGCTTCCGACGTGCTTATCTCATCAGAATCTCAATGTCCTCATCACCACAAGTTAGAAGGATTCATACAAAAACGTGGGCAAAAAATTGAAATGGGCACAATAAAATATCTTTCAAAAGAGATGACTGTACACTCAATTGTGCGAGAGCAAATGATAATTTGGAGTAAACTATTTTATTGCCAGATTCATTCAGCAGCGAGAGAGAATTAAATAGTCATTAAAATTCCCGTATACCAAGAAAGGAGTTCGTACAAGACCTTCTGGTTTCTTCATAAACCTTGTGTAATGAATGGCTGGAGCTTCTATAACTTTTAACTGCTTTACATTTACAAGTCCAGGTACTTGTTGTTCGTCGTCCTAAAATGGTAATAGCTTTCTCTGGACAAAAACACAACGATAAATTATGCATTCGTTTTACAAAACCATCCTTTATTCATTTCGGTGAAGCGAATATATTAAAACAAGTTTATGTGCATTTGAATTTAATGATGGAATATGAATACGTGAAGAAGGACGTAAATGGTGAAAACTAGGGACTATTCTTTGTCATGCAAGTGTCAGTTTTAGCGAGAATATCTGAGGCCCAAATGACGATCACGATAATCATAGGAGGAAAATGTGTAGTTAATTGTATGGAAAGTTCTGTAGGATGGAATGGACATGTAAAT
Organism: Isotomurus palustris; assembly: GCA_034696625.1. Lineage (NCBI taxonomy): Eukaryota > Metazoa > Arthropoda > Collembola > Entomobryomorpha > Isotomidae > Isotomurus > Isotomurus palustris. Next base: position 6,260 of record JAQGAD010001705.1, on the reverse strand, counting down.
CAGGTAGAGAGGAGAGGTGGGAATGCAGTTAGGTACTCGGGTGATAAATGTGGTCATCTTATCCTGTCATTGTGTTCATATCTTTCGGATGCAAGAGTAGCGGCAGTGTAACTTTTGGTATATTAATGCAATATTATTCAACTCTATGATGTTAATTTTGTGGTTGAACACTTCACATTCCATTCTTATGAGAAGGAGAGAGGAAAGTTTGCTCCTGGCATATTGTCTCATGGCGATCATTCTGAGAAATACGATTTTTTGTTTAACTTCTCGCCAGTTAAGAATTTCAGAATGAGCAGCATCAACAGCAACCTCCCCATTACACAATATTTAAAGCACAAAACACTTGCTTAAGCTCGTTATTCGAGTGAAGATGAAATGGCAGGAATAACAAAGTTCCCTAAGTGCGTCAGGGACAAAAAATGAAAACGCTATTTTCTTTTCATTTGAATGTGAATTATTCGCAGATTAAAATGCCAAAACATCAAAGCACGTTGGAGCTTTACAGTATTTTATTCTGCTTTGAGATGGTTGAATAAATCAACAAAACTATTAAGACGGCTATGAGATGGTTTTCATGCGTGTACGTGTGTGCTGTCAGAATATTTGAATGCATTTAGAGTGATTGTGAGTGTCGATAATAATTTGGATTGTGTGAGGATAAAGATTTAGTTCATTGAATGATACATGATTGGCATTAAATCACTAGGAGCTTATCTTAAAACCACAGAAGGCGACAGGCAGGGTTCCATTATGTAAGACAGTCAGATGGTGCCAAATGATGGAATTAAATTGTTTATTTGGAACAGATGCGATGTTTCCTCTGTCAGATCAACTTCCGTCATTTCTCACTTTTTTGTGTGACTCTTGAAATCTTGAAGTCTTGAGTCTCTTGGCTTGTCTCCGGTTTGCAATTTAGATAATGGTGATGAGAGATGTGAATAAGAGTTCGTGCCTTAGCTTGTCTACAAATGAAACCTAATTTCATGCTTCACAACACTCGGTATGGTAATAACCCAATGTTTTTGTGTTTTTGCAGGAGGAACGGTCATTGGAATGTCTCGAGTCACTTTTTGCCTCGTCAACACTGCAAGACTTGGATTTGACATCAGTTCGAATTCATGTGAATCAGACTTCGCCCTCTACAATGAATGGGACTTTTAACAGGTCCGCTAAAAGCCCTGTGCCTCCTGGCACTCCAACTTCTCCGAATGCTCCAACCTCATCGTCACGAAGCAACTCGGTGTCTTCGACTTTGAGAAAATCATCGAAAGATTTGAAGCTATCGAGTAATCTGAAGCCCAAAGGGTCTTTGTTTTTCTCTGGGTCCACGTTAAGTCTTGGAAAAGGACACCACAGCCAAGGTGGAGTACAACAACCTGAGCAGAATGGAGTTGAGAAGAGATTATGCCCGGAGTTAGGATTCTTGAGACTCGGTGGGATTCAAGTGGAAATGAGGAAGACCAAGCAGACATGGAAAAGTAATGAAGTCATTGTTCAACTCCTTCCTTTACTGGACAAAGGCAAAGTTACATATTTGGATATCAGCCTGGACAAGAACGAAGGTCCTTTGGGAACTCAGAGCCACTTGGATGAAAAGACTGTCCTAAAGACGTTCAAATTAGTTGGCCAACACTTGCCGAAGCTACAAACTCTTGTTTTGAAGAACTGGAAGATGAGACTGAGCAATGATAAAGCATGTAAAGAGATAGGAAAGTGTTTGAATCCATTATCTGGCACACTGTGCGGTCTTACAATGGACAACTGTGCAATAACTTGTGATGCACCAGTCGCAGGAACTGGAAGTTCCAATGGAAACTCTAATGAAGGAGGGAGGGGAACTAATAACAGTCCACGAAGAATCGACTGTACTCTTGTTTCCAGCTTGCTAATGCATTTGAAGAATATTTCAGACTTTTCTTGGGGATTATTCGATCAAAGTCAAATGTCATTGTTAGCCAAAACTTTCTGTGAGAGTCCAGCTCTCTCCAGTGGTACTGGGAGGCTTCAATTGAAGCTTGAAGGAGTCTCCCTCCCTTCCATTAAGAGCTTATTGAATGCAGCGACCATCAAACCAAATGCAGCGAGTGGAGTTAACATAGAATACCTTGGAAATCACACTGTAGTTGTTTTTAAGACTAAGGAAAGGAATGAACAGTTTATGCATAGGATTAAGAGGTTTTGGGAGTAACTTTACTAAGCTAGGAAGCTGATAGAATGATTGTAAAAATATCAGCTCGTCGTAGATTGCAGAGGACATATCATGCACGGATATGTGAACGCATTAAGTTTGCCTTAAGAATGTTTTAAAAGGTCAAATCGAGACAAGTTCCTTGTGATAATTATACCAGTATAATACTATAATATAATATTATTTCATGAGTACCAATACGTAAAAGTAATCGCACTGTACAATCAAGGGCTACGCTTTAATCCTTAATATTTTCTGTTATCACATCGCGTCATGTTACAATGTTACAAAATGCCTAAGTATATATTATGATTGCTATTATTCACTCTCATCCACGAAAACTGAATGTTTTAAGGTTAACGATGACATTAAATCACCTGGTTGGTAAATTAATAATTCCCTACGTCAGTTTTCTCTTGTCAAGTCAAGTGTTTAATTATTATTCGTTCAAGTAAGTGTTTATCAATTATGCAATATCACATGAAAATACTTGAGAATACTTTTTACGTGCATTACTTGACTTACACCTGCTCTACTTGTTGCACACGGAATCTTTCATCGGTCAATTGTTCGATCTCTAATCTACAAAGTTAAGTCCCAACAGTTAACCAAGTAATTGATCTCTAGATCAGAAATAAGTACACGTAAATAAGTAGCCACATGAGCAGCAGTAAATAATTAATTTCAAGCACAAGTAAAAATGATTCCAATACTTTCATTGCACATACATGTGTGAAAAATCTACAAGAAAATTGGAAATGGAATAATAGGTAAACGGAATTTCCTGGGTTTATTTCATTATTTCAAGCATGTGGTAAAGAAATATTGACAATGGTTACTCGACCGACAAGGATGGAACTTAGAATAGCCAACTCAAATTTAGAAAGGCTGATAGTCGATACTAATGAGAATGTGTGTAGTGAAACTACCCTGTCATTAAGCTACCTTATCAATATCACGATTACTTCTCAATATCTCAACACATTCTTAAGAACGGACCATTTTCTCTATTTTCTAACAATAGAACATCACTGAATGCGCATAAAGGCTGAGTTAACGAAGGTACACTCACTTCTCAAATAAACCCGTCACATCGTCAGTTTCATTGTAGCAGTGACTACTGAATAAACAAAATATCGGACATCTGAGAAAAATTTAGTCATACAGTTTTAAAATTATTTTAAACCATGACTGAAACAAGGCACACAACGCTTCGTTATCAGTGCATTTTTGCTGGTGCGCTTCTTATCTCATCCTGCATTCACACCCAGTCGGAATCCGTCACAACAGTCACCCAATTTTCATCGAAATTAAACAAAGTAAGAAAAAATCCCAAACAAACGTAAATAGCATTACGTAAAGTCAATACAGTTCGAATGATAAACACCAACTAATGTATCTTCTTACTCCAATTACAGTTCCTATTCGCTCCTGCAGACAAAGATGGTTCAAAGGGCCCAGTGACTACGTTAGTGTGGTCTCCCTTGAGTGTCTATTCCGCTTTATCCATCCTTCTGGAGGGAGCTGGTGGAAAAACTGAAAAAGAACTGCGCGATTTCTTAGAGCCTTCCTTGAAGAATGATGTTAACTTTACAGGAGCCCACAATAAGTCATTGTCTTCCTCTTACGGTCTCAATATTGCTACAGGACTCTTCATCTCGGACAAATTCAAGCTTAGCAAAGTTTTCTCAGAGAAACTTGCCTCTAGGCAGAATCAACCTGATGTTGTTGGAAACCTGAACATATCTCAACTGGACTTTTCCCAACTGGAAAAGTCCGTGATTCAAGTTAACAATTGGGTTAACAAGACCACTGATGGCCTTATTTCAGAGATTATTAAAAGCGAACAGCTAGCAGAGGATGCTAAGCTCGTGCTCGTAAATGCTGTTCAATTTAAGGTAATTATGTAATGATGAATGTAAATAATGAGGCTTAATCGTATCTTTAACACTTCACGTTTAATTTTGAGCCCATCAAAGTCTTGCGCAAATAAAGTGCACCTATTTTCGTCCGGGCAAAGTACAAGAGCTTATAAATACTGAAATGCTGTAGCTTTAACAGTTTATTGCATCATTCTGAGCCTTGACCACTTATCTTTTGTAAATCTTCAGTCAACATCGCAATTGCCTTATATAATGTGAATTCATGCTTTGTGGTATTTTCGTATTTTTAGCTTTATGAGTCACGTAACCAAGTATTTATTGCATGCACCCAATATGCTTCTAGATATCTGAATTGTAACAGTTGTTGTAACTTATTCCATGGCATGAGCTTTGATGGATTTAATTTAAATGCAGGGCACTTGGAGATCTCAATTCAACCCGGCGAACACAGACTCTCGAGTTTTTTACGGAATCGACAAGAACTCGACAGTTGACATGATGTTCCAAAGGAGTACTCAAGACTATGCTAAATTTTATGATGAAGACGGACAGACGTTTGAAATGCTCAAACTGGGCTATATTCATAGTGACACGAAGTTTGTTTTTATTATTCCTGAGAATTCGTCGTTCTTGTCAACTTTGTTCACACATCTCACTTCGAAAGGATCCAAAATCAGCCAACTTATAGAAAGACTAGAACCAACGGAGCTAGACATTTATCTTCCAAAGTTCAAGATTGAATCTGAAGTGCCAATCAAGTCAGCCCTACAACAGGTTGATATCATCTGCATGTTCAGCCCAATACCTGAAATATCTAGTGCAAACTCATTTAATTTTTGGGATTCCCCTTGAATGTAGGCTGGAGTGCATTCAATATTTTCCGAGACAGAATGCAATCTCACAGGATTGATTGATGCTACTGAAACTAACACTTCCACTCCTTTGTACCTCAGTGACCTCGTTCACAAGACGGTAGTGAATGTAGACGAAGACGGAACCGAAGCTGGAGCTGCAACTGCAAGTTTCCTAGTTCCTTTGAGTGGACTGATAGAACATCGGATTCAAAACATAACGTTGAACAAGCCATTCATTTTGTTCATTAGACAAGCACATTCATCTGTCTTCCAGGGAACCGTTGCGAATCTCCCCGAAAAAGCGACACCATCCTCATTGGGCATATCTTCCGATTTATCTGCCTCAAATACTACCCAAATCACGAATGAATCTTCTTCAAATCAACCTAAAGATGATAACAGACCTGGAACAATTAATTCAAATTCTACCAAGAGAGATGAGAAGTCACCAGAATCTGCCTGGTGGGTTCCAACCGGAAGCCCAGAATATTTGCAGAATAGCATTGAAGCCCGTACACAAGTAATGTCACCACAAAATCACTTGAATTCCAGCAAATCATCCCCAAAAGTTCATCCAGCCTACCGTTTCCAACAACCAGAACCTACGAGCCCCGAAGGCATCCGATTTCTAGTGTCCAGGTTGAACTACACGAAGGATGGAAATTTCAACTAAGAAAACGAAGCCTATACGTATTACATAATTAGATTTAACCTCAACTGCGTCACGAACAAAGTATAATCATATTCATTAAGCATATGGATATCACTTTTCAGTAAGATAATTTAACAATACCGAACAATTGTGTAAAGCATAATAAGATAAGAATAAAAATTCATTATCTCGATAATTGATCATAGGACGAATTGCGTCAGGTTAAAACATCAATCAATCAATGTGAATATAAGTGCAGTACGTTTTTTCAAGTTGTTTTTCAAACTAATTATTACTTAGAAAAATCGGAATAATCGAAGCTCACAGTTAAACTAATAAATATAGTACGATCATGAGTTATTGCAATGGCCAGCACTTAAGACGAGGAGAATGTTCTCATGCATCTCAAAGTCTTGATAGTCTTGAACACTTCTCAATCAGTACATTGTACATTAACTGTCCGAAAATTAAATTCACGAAGTCAATGAATAACTATGCATGAGTGACAGAAGCGATGAATTTTCAACTGAAATTTCTGGAAGCATCCAAATTGAGATAAGACTAAGATACTTGATGCATTTATGCTATCAAGTAAAGGTTTACGTAAAATATGAGAGGGAGTGTAAATGGGAGTGTAACTTTCAGAACGTAATGATCTCAAATCCAACCTACCTTACACT